>JALPQI010003028.1:0-102293 GCA_025490895.1 Thaumatotibia leucotreta
AGGCTACGGTACTGTTTAGATCACGTATCCCGTGCCCGTGTATTTAAGATGAATGAAATTTCATTATGAAAATTGTAAATCGCGATTTCGTCGCAAGAGCGTAACGAATACGCAGCTTACTCGGTAGAAAAGTCGCTGAGAGTGATCTGCGTTTTGGACAGTCACTTACATAATGGATTCCGATAAGGAAACACTTAAATTAACGACGAAATCACGACACACTCGCGGCGAATTCGTTACGGGCTCGCTGCTTCGCCTTCAATTCGCTTGCTAATCGCAAGTGTGGCAAGACCCTAAACCACTCGACCACACGGTCTTTACCTCTGATATTTGTGAACTAGCTTTTTTTCTATGTTAACCTCGTAAGGCCCAACGTCCTACTTTTAGGACAGCAAAATTTACTCATAACGGCCCATGACGTCATATTTTTCAAAGGAATATTAATTTTATTTTGTAGGGCCCAAATTTAAAAATAAAATGTCTTTTTTTTAGAACAATGGGTTATTATTTCACTTGTCTTAAAAATAGAATGGGCCTTAAGAGGTTAAAAGACATCTATTATATTTCATTTTGTAAAAGGAAAAGTAAAAACTTACGTAGTATTAAATATTTTTATATTCCACCGAATATGTACACTCAGTTATAAATAATACCTACATTTTGTTATAACTGTAACTATGTGTATGTGGACGAAAGATTAGACCAAGACCAAGACGAACTGACCCCTAGAATCTCTTCCAACTAACCTTGGTTTGAAAGTCTCAGACAACCTTATAGAAAGGTATCATGAGCAAAACGATAAACGTAATGGCGTCGAAATTTAAGTCGTTAAAGCAATTACTAAACTTCCAATTAAATAAAGTAATCTGTTGATGGATTAGCGTTCAGGGATTAGGGGAATAGACCAAAAGGGTTTATACAGATTTCCTTCTAAAGCGGTATTACTTTTAGATTTTAAATCACTATCTACAAAGTGATTAAGTTCTTACTTACCCTCTATTTTCCCTATATTTTTAATTATCTGTAACACTGAGGATTTGCTGTCGTAAGTTACGACCCAACAAGGCTTACGTTATTATTAAAATAATAGATCATTCAAATTTCTATTTTTTTTATAATATTTCGCTCCTTGAAAATAATAGTGGCTTTATACAAAACCATTGTCTTCGAAAGGACAGAAGGACTGCGTTTTTGACAAATTAAACAATGTCACTATTTCAATGCTTCAGATTTTTTATTACTTGTCTCTTTGATTTTCAAGCAGCAATTTGCTATTATTTTTTCTAGTTAATGGTTGTGGCTGAGACGTTTTGCCTTTCAATCCAAAATAGATGCCATGGGTTCAAATCCTGGCTTGTGTAGTTACCAATAAGCTTGTTGAGACTTATTAATCTTATTATGTTCAGCACGTTCTATTATTGTGTTTTCCTTAATAAAATTTGACTTTACTTTTTTTCATACATATACAAAGAAGAAAGCCCAAGAGTTTGCTTTGGTGCATGATATCTAATTTTTATGATTTTTATAGTATAAAATAGTGTCACTACTTGAATAAAAAAACTCAAGTCAAAACATTGATAAAGAAATGACTTGTGTTTCACAATTCTTTCTTTATCTTTTTCCTTAATGATTTATCATTGAAATAACATAAGTAAAGAGAAAATAAAACGAAAAAAATGTTAGTTGTAATTTTCACAAAGCTTTTGGTAAAAATGAGGAAACCTGCAAAAAAACTAAACGTTTCTACTCGCTCTCTCGAAGTTGCTAACCCGCTTTGGGTCAGCATGGGGACCAACGATAAATCTCTCTCATACATGAGAAGAGCCTGGTCTCCAGCAGTGGGCTGTAATATGTATAGGCACCCCCTTAATATCTCCTAACTTAGGAAACCGCTAAATATGTTTGTCCCATTTGGTCTGATCACTATGACGGAAAGTAACTGCTTTCTGCCATAAAAAAATGTCTTACTACCTACCTAGCTGAGCTTCGGTCAGATTCGTGTTTTTTTATTAGATAAATAAACAAATTGATTGTTTTATTTTCCTTTCATTGCATGTTTGAGATAAGCACTATACAAGCTTTGGCGTGAATAAGGTCTTGCGGGCTTCATATTTCTACCCAGCCTCGCTCACTCTACCGTAAACATCTATTCGGCCTGCAACACCTTATTTCTCGGCCTCTGCAGTAATGTACTATTACAGCCGGATATTACGATATTAAAGACAATGAAATGAAGACTAATAGCAGTGTCACCTGAGAAGTGCCGAGAATTTGAAAATCGCTAGAATTGATTGCAGTAATAACGAATCTGACGCAACTAAAATGAATGCTATTAATCTTAAGATATCAAATAATGGAAGCGAGAATTGGCTTTAAGAAGTAAGCCATTTGGTGAAAGTTATTATTTTGCCGATAGCTTTGTAACGGCTTTTGCCATTGCTGGTAAAATATGTTTTGCTGAACAGCAAATATTTGTTCCAGGATTGATTTTATAACAGCGAATAACTGATAATTGTTTTAATGATTTTAATAACAAGTTCGTCCGATAGAAAATGGAATCGAAAATGTTACATACGGTATCTGATCCACGCTGTCGTAATTACTCCATTATTTTAGTACGAGACGAAATCAAAGGTTTCCAGCACATCACACAGTTTACTAATAAATTCAGGGCTATTAACAGAATTTATAGTTAACGTGAATGACTTCAATCCAGCTTAGATAAAATTTATATGGGCGTCATGTTTTACAGATCGATTTTTGGAACCAAATATGAAGAATAATAAATCAATTATCCTTGGAATTGTTTACACAAATAGACCTACTTAAAACAATTTTCTATGACTGAGTACTACATGCTTTTGTTATAAATACTCACATAGTTGTCCTCGTCGGAATTCGAACCCAGGATGTTCAGCTTGTTAGGGTGATTATCTGAGGAGTGTTGTAACCGCTCGAATTTGTCATTGTCGTCCCGCGATTATTACCGAAACGGAAAGACGAGTAGCAACAACAATAACATTGAATACGCTAGACTTGGTATTAGTAAGGTACAACCGGCTAAGATCGGATCTAATGTAAGATCGGATGATCGCAATAACTACTAAAATAATAGTATTTTTTTCTCACTGGCTATATTATGCAAGACGCCATTTTACCCTGCCCCTCGCTAGTTTGCAGCAACCGCTCATCCGCATCAGTAGTGAGCTACGAACGTTTAAAATCTAACATCTAACACAATGCCAATTACAGGTCTGTTCAGATGTTTGTGAGCAACCTGGCTGCTCCAATACATCTGATGGCGACTGTACAAAGTGTTGATTTGTATCCAAACCCTTAATTTACATTCCTATTTATTTTGTACTATTTACTGTTAATCCCCTATCTACTCATTTGTACAAAACTTAGTTCCAACTTAACCCCAACGTTAGTTTAGGACCGGAAGTAGCTTAGAAGAGACGTAGAAACGGTGAAAGCATTTAAACTTTCTGCAAATACGTTCTGTGGCATGTGGCTTTGTAAACTAATGTCTGTCTAATGCGCTTGCACGATCAGGGTTAGCTATTTAACCCGGGGTTAACTGAGACCATTCTTGTCGCTTATAATCTGTTAACCCCCGCTTGGGTTATTTGTCTAACCTAAAACCTAAAGTGGACAGCTTGCAGGTGTACTGACTTCGTCGAGTTTTAGGAGTCTGTAGGTACCTAAAGGGTAAAAAAGTGACTCTATTACTAAAAATGTAATAAGACATATCTGTCCGTTGTTGTATCTTTATTCTTCGGTTTCTACCCACAATAGCCTTATAAAATAACCACAATTATAAAATAAAGGAAACCGAATAATAAAAGTGTATAAGCAAAGTTTATAGACGGATTCCGGAAACTGATGAAAAACAGGCTTGTAAAAAACCTCGTAGTATCTAATAAATCTCCCAGAAATTGCTGTCTGACGGCCATGGCCGTAATCAGGGGTAATTTATGCTCCAGTGCCGAAAGAATCATAAATAAGTCCGCCATCACCCTCTTAATGTCCTTGGCCTTCAATATCAAGACTTAAGCAACTTTTGAGATGTTTTTGGTAAGGTAGAAGTACTAGTGCTCAATATGTCAACAGAGAATATTTATTTGAATCACGATATTTTGCTCATATATAATCTACATAAAATATTGTCATGTGTTTTGGGAGAGAGGTTTGTTAGTTTTGTTAAATAGTATTTATTTTATAGGGTGACATTATCAAAATTTCTCAAAATTGCAAATTATCTTAGTCAACTCCATTCAAGTCAGGTGCTTTTGCTGGCAGTCCCAATAGATGGCACTTGAGTACAAGTTTCAATGTCACATAATATATTATTGTGACCTTGGAAATATGGACCATCATCATCATCATCATCATCATATCAGCCGAAAGACGTCCACTGCTGAACATAGGCCTCCCCCAAAGATTGCCACAATGACCGGTCCTGCGCCACCCGCATCCAGCGGACTCCTGCGACCTTCACCAGGTCATCGGTCCACCTTGTGGGGGGCCTACCCACGCTACGCCTTCCGGTACGTGGCCGCCACTCAAGAACCTTCACGCCCCAACGGCCATCGGTTCTACGCGCAATGTGCCCCGCCTACTGCCACTTCAGTTTAGCGATTCGGAGAGCTACCTATTTCGGTTACTTTGGTTCTGCTGCGGATGGTCTCATTTTTAATCCGATCACGCAGAGAGACTGCTAGCATAGCCCTCTCCATTGCCCTTTGGGTGATTTTGAGCCTTCTTATGAGACCCATTGTAAGCGGCCACGTTTCAGTACCGTATGTCATCACTGGCAATACACACTGATTAAAGACTTTCGTCTTCAAACACTGCGGAATATTGGACGAAAATATGTGTCGTAGCTTCCCGAACGCTGCCCAACCGAGTCGGATTCGACGATTGACCTCTTTCTCGAAGTTGGACCTACCTAACTGAATAGTTTGCCCTAGGTATATATATAAACACTCAGTCCTAATAAACGTCAACCCGTTTTAAAATTATGCAAATAATTTAGATATTATTATAAGCTAATTATTTCAAAGTTGGGATATGAATTATTAAAGGTATACATTAATCATTGTTTAAATTCTCTAAGAGTTGATTTTATCTTATCGATGGCAACTCAAGCTATAATGACGAGTATTGGTACAGCGTCGGGTACTAGTACTTCCACCTTAGTAGTGACGGCGGTAATAGTACATTACTATAGAGGACGGGAAACGAAGGGTTACAGGCCAAGTAGATATATCTCGCCGAAGGAACTGAGGCCAGATAGGAATACGCGGTCTGTAACCCTGTTTCTCGCCGAGATTTGTATAGTGCTTTTCTCAAACTTGCCATGAAATAAAACGAACTGTTTTCTCCGAACCATACTATTCGATTTGTAAATAAACCAATAATACAGTATCGTACAACATTAAAAAAAACATTCGCGCCTAACTTTTTTTAAATCTGTTTGAGGTATCCTTTTAACTGGTGGTATAAACATTAGTTCTTAGGTTAATTTTTTTTTCTGTGGCTGAATGTCAAGACATAGTGTCACAATTTGACGTTTCAAAACAAAAGACAGTTTGTTTGCAGTCCTAGGTGTGAAATAAATACATGAAATCTCTTTACATATCATCTTAGCATATGCCACCGGATACATAGTATTTCCGGGTTTCATTTAAAGTAAGTAACATCAACATTCGGTAGCAAGTTTGAGAAAAAATATATTTCGTTGTCTTCGTCCGGGATAGCGCAAAACCGCGTGGTTTTGAAAACCATAACAGATAGCGACATCTTGTCTTAGGAACCATGAGATAATTTTAGTGAAAATAAAAACTGCACTCATACACTTACAGAAATACGTGTACCTACTCGGCCCAGGAATCTGCACTTGATAAATAAAGTTTCATTATTTTAATTTGGACATCGGTTGTGTAGCTCTTTAGTAGTAAGTTTTACAAAGAAACATAATTTATATAGAACTAATAAAATCCATTGTTTTTATCATTTGTATTTCGCCGCCGGCCCATTGACTTTGTATGGGGAAGTTACGAAATATGAGAGATATCGAAGTCTGGGTGCCTAGACAAGTTGCCAATCGCTAACGCTTAATCGTCAATCGTGAACGATAGGCAGCTTACTGTCTTTCTCGCACTAATATGGAAGAGTGACTGAGAGGAAAAGCTACGATACGCTATTAAGCGCTAGCGATTGGCAACTTGGCTAAGAATCCTGTTCTTAAGGGTGCGGTTATATTAAAAGAGCATTCGCTGTTCTATCCCTCTACTCTACAAAATTTGATCATTACACGGAACGTGATTCGTTGATTTCGTAGAGTGGGGGATAGAACAGCGAATGCTCTTATGGTCTGCATGCACCTTTAGGTACCGTAGCTACGATTTTAGATTGAATAAGAACAATACTTAGCGGCTTGCTAAGTTGGGAGACGTTTATGAATACGGGTTTTAGTCTAAGCAACTCAATTGATACAGTTAATTGGTATTCTATGAATGAACCGAAACTTAATTTGCAGCAGCTGAAAATTCCTTATCGACCCGGCCGTGAAGGTCAAATCTGACCCTCATTTGGCATACAGAGCATTTTGGAGACGGGCCAAGATTGTAGAGAGAACAACATATTCATACAGGAATATGAAACACGTCCAAATTTCTTTAACAGACACACTTGTATTTAAAAGCGTGTTACTCGTTACTACAAAAATATCGTAATCATTTGTGGAAATAAAATGATAAATTTTAATGCGTAATTACTAATCTATAATACCAATCGTCAGTAGAATTTAAAAAAAGTAAACAAACCAAAAAATGTGGCCTGCGCATTGCCATTTCAGCATAAATTCAGTTCAAAATACAGGGTTACTTTTTCACCACTACAATAAATCAACATACGTAATAGTAGTCCAAAATACAAAATACGTAGCATTTTTTACCGCTTTGGAACAAAAAACTAAAATACTAATGTTCGAACTTATCCGCAAATATAACAAGAAATGTGGACGTATTACGCATCTATCGACGTGAATAACTAGCAAAACTGAACTGTCAACTGTTTGTTCAAAATGACATCGCGCGCGGCATGGCGGGTTGGATCACCCCTCCCCGCCGACTTCGTCATACCACACCGTTGACGCCTTGTAATTAGTGCGCCCATTATGTTACATTTGCATGAATGATAAATTAATAAAAAACTACGAATAAAAAGTGTCAATTTTATTTGATGAATGTGATCTATTATCGATACCAATGATATGGTAAAATTTGTTGAACCGGTGAAAAAGTAATCCTGTATAACTTGGCGCCTTTATAAAAATGTACTCAACGCTATTGTAATAATAAATACATGGCTTTGCCCAAGCCTTAAGTGAAATGGATAAAACAATACAATAGTATTTGTTCCGTCGTTTAGCGCTAGATGTCTAGATTACTAGCAGCGGGTGCCATTCTATTGCTTGCTAAATTACTTTCACAGCAGCCGTGTTGTTTCGCTAAATGATAATTTCATTTTATGATTATTAAGAACGATAACACACATTACATAAAAATAATGTTTTTATTTACAGTATTTTGTCGATCAATATAATATGACCATAGTTATGCAGAAAGCGACCAACTTCGATTTTTTGACAATGTAGAAAACAACCAAACTCGGTTAAAGCTTAATTCCGATTGACAAAAAATAGTAGTTATAAGAATTTTGACGTACCTACACAAAAAAAAAATATCTTGGGAGATCTAACACAAATCGATCTAGTCCCAAGGTAAGCTCAATTAAGGCTTGTGATGTAGGTACCAGGTGATGATAATTATATTTAATACTTAGATCATATAGATACTTAAATACATAGGTACACGGCCATGACCAAGAAATAAATATTAGTGATAAATAAATACACAAATAATGCCCTCTCCGGGATACGAACCCGAAACCTCCAGCATCACAGGTAGAGTCAAAAACCGATATATCTGTAAGCTGTAAGGAATGACATACTAACGATTTAGTAAGGAGAAAATAGTAATAAGGCTGTTCTCTGCAGCTGCGAATAAATTGTATGCGCCACGTGTGTCTTGGTAATGCGCTCTCGAACGGCATGAGTTATAACTTTTATCATCATAGCATCGTACATGAGAAACGTCTAACAATATGGCTTGCGACTAGCAATGTATGTAGAATGTGGCAAGTTGCAAAACATTCTCCCTTAACTTGGCAGTGTATCTTTTTAAAAGATACATACTTTTTGACCCATTTTTTGTATTTTTTTAAGACAGAATTTTTTGCTCTACACAGCGCCAAGAAGGCTAGAACGCACGATTTTTTTAAATTCTGCCAAGTTTAGGGTTAAATTGCAGGAACATACTCGAAAATTTCCGAAAAATTTCATACGAATTTAATAGTAAGTTCCCATGGGAACTCATAAAAATATGTTATAAATATTTTTCATATCGCAAGTAAGTAAACAAGGCAGTAAATAAAACTCAGGCATAATTACATCTAGTAAGTCTTGGCTTGATTAGATTATTTGGTAAATTTTGATTCCCAAGAACATTCTCTATGGAAGTTTTGCAACTTATGAAAGTTCTCCTCGGTACGGCTACTTGCGACTACTAGCCGGTTTTGAGTAAAAAAACTGGCACAGTGAAAAAACAGTATAGTGTGGTATGCACTTTAAACGACACTAGCGCTCGGCGACGAATGCGGCGTGAGCTGGAACTACACTGCGTCAAGAGTTACCGCCTACAGTTCGACGACGAGCTGTTCTACGTTAGTGAATACAGTTTTTCGCAGCGCTGCGCTCGACGTCGAAGTGAAGGCTGTGTGGTCGTCGAGCTCGTTGATGAACGCAGCGTCGAATGTGTGAATAAAAGAATAGCATAGCTGGTGCAGAGGTTGTCCATTGCAATACAAGGCGGTAACGCAGCGAGCGTAATGGGCACCTTTGCACCGGGACAATTGCGGGGTCGCCTCTTTGAGTAGGTTCTACTCTCAAAATAGGCAGTTGTTGTTAAATCTCAGTTTTACATATTTTTAGATTTCGTTTTTAAGTTTTAATAGATAAGTTTTATTTTTATGGTTTAACATTAATCGTGTTATATAAGTTTTGATCTATAAATTGTTACAATATATAGGTATTTACAAAAAGTCTACAAATGTATCATCATCATCATCATCATCATCAGCCTATGATAGTCCACTGCTGGACGTAGTCCTCTCCTATTGACTATGCGTATAAACACATTAGGAGATAAATACCCATAATCGCCACGCTGGGCAAGCGGATTGGCGATCACAGTAATGTGTCCACTATGATGACGCTGCTGCCCATCATCAATCTTTTGTCAAATAATGGTCAGTGATACTTCAATCCCTTAGTCGACTTTTACGACACCCGCAGGAGTTGGGGTGGTGACAAATGTATTCTTATTGCCGGCACCACACGGCTACAAATGTATGCAATATTTTAATTACCGTGTGGCGGTGCGTGACAAAGGTCATTGGGCGTTTTATGATTTTTCGCGTACAGAGACCAAACTAGCTGTAAAATAAAGAATTAAATCTCACTTTTCTAAATATGTAATTTTTCCATAGGTATGTATCAACCGGGAAAAAAAAGATATTCGACTTTTTGTATCCAAAATAGTATTTTTACTTTCAGCATTGTATATAATTGCGTAAACGGTTGTGACCTACTTACTCGTACGGTCGTAGTGGATAGCAGATATTGGTCTTTCAATCTGGAAGATTCTGGGTTCAAACCCCAGCTCGAACCAATGAGTCTTTCGGAACTTATGTACGAAAACATTGTGAGAAAACCGGTCTCTAATCTCAATAAGGCTTAGTTTCTCCCTCTGGGTTGGAAGGCCTAATCTGCCGTCCTATACCTAAAACCGGCCTAAGCAGCAAAATAGTAGTTTTCAATTGAATAAAGATTCTGAAAGAGGAATTAAAACCCTATAGACTGGTCTTGGAATCATATTTTTATCATTTATATTCACGGAGATACTCAATCCAAATACCCCGCTAAGTGCAGTATAAGTTGATAGATTACAATACTATAAAATGGCAAATCTACATTACATAGCTATAAGTAATGTTAAGGTACTTAGCAGTTGTATTCATTTAATGATTAAACTGCATGATACGCAGCTAAAAACACGTTACTTGACAAAAACTGTTTATATCCTCGTTTAAGTCCTTTTACCCTTTTATTATTATTTTTTTGTTACGCACTTTTATTGTCTGATACTACATTAAAAAACAGCTTCTACGCTTAAACATGGCTAAAGTCCCTTAACCTTTTATTAATAAGAACTTAATTACGATTTCGGCTACAAATACAACACTAAAACCTAGTGACTTAGTTTAAACGGATGAAAACTACAGAAAAAAATACAATGTTACAAGACTAAAAACACGCTAATCAACAATACTACGCTAATACCCCGCAAAGTGCAAAACCCCTCCCCTCAGATCTGACCGCCGTGGCCGGCAGTTCACTGTGCGGCGCTCGCGCACGAGGTTGTGTAGTTATACAATACAATAACTCTTTATTGCACCTCAAAGACAAATACAAAACAAATAATAAAAGTACATGTTATAGAAAGAGGTAAACGAAAGGCGGTCTTATCGCTAAAGAGCGATCTCTTCCAGACAACCTTTGGGTAGAGGAGATAAGAAAGTAAAAGTTGATAGTATTTAGGTGGTGCAAAACTGAGAAAAATGGTCTGATGGCTAAGGAATGTAAAAATAAACACAAAATACAAATACATAAATATGTATATATATATAAAATAAATAAATAAATATCTTGGGACATCTTACACAAATCGACCTAGTCCCACGGTAAGCTCAATTAAGGCTTGTGATGTGGGTACCAGGCGACGATATATATAATAGATAGATACATATAGATACTTAAATACATACACAACCATGACCAAGGAACAAATATTTGTGATAAATAAATACACAAATAATGCCCTCGCCGGGATTCGAACCCGGAACCTCCAGCTTTGTAGGCAGGGTCACTACCAACTAGGCTACGGAGGCTGAATAAATAGATACACATAGAAATACATATACATTTTATAAAAATACAGATACATCACATAGTGAAACTATGAGAAATAATTAGTTTAAGTCAATTGGAATGAAAGGAGAAAATAAATAAATAATTCACAACTAAGGAAGTGACCGTGTGGTGACGGCAGTAAGAATACATTTGTCACCACCCCAACTCTTCCCGCGGGTGTCGTAAGAGTCGACTAAGGGATTAAAGTGTCACTGACCATACTTTGATACAAGATTGATGATGGGCAGCAGCGTCATCATTCATCATAGTGGACACATTACTGCGATCGCCAATCCGTTTGCCCAGCGTGGCGATTATGGGCATTTACCTCCTAATGCGTCTATATGCATAGTATAGTTAATAGGAGAGGCCTACGTCCAGCAGTGGACCGAGATAGGCTGATGAAGTGAAGTGAAAGAAGGAAGTGACAGATAGTGTTTCTTAAGTAATGTTTTGAAGGATGCAATCGATTCGGCACGTCTTAATTCAATAGGGAGTGAGTTCCATAGTCGAATAGTTATCAGTGACGGCTGCATGTTTATCACCGCAAAATGTCTGGAACGCGACGGTAAGTGTGTAATATATTAAAGTTATGTGTACAGTAGTTATTCTGCATATTATTTAAGACTATATAATATTTATTGACAATATAATGTTTATTGTTGTCAACCAAACATAAATACATTTTTGATGAGCTTTAATATTTTAGTTAGATGTTCAACTTTTTCATTTAAAGGGTGTAGCAGGATAGCCTTGGAAAAAGTGCCCCCAGAGGTTTTGGTTTGAAACTATAGTCAAACAATGACTTTTAAAGCGGCAACACCATGCACAAATTTTGGACCCCCTCTTACCCCCACTAACCAGCGAAAACCCCAATAACTGAAAAACTGTTTTATTTTTTTTCTCTTAACCCTTAACTTGGCAACGTATCTTTAAAGATACATGGTCTTTGACCCACTTTTTGTATTTTTTTTTAACACAGAATTTTTTGCTCTACACTGCGGCGAGGAGGCTAGAACGCACGATTTTTTTAAATTCTGCCAAGTTTAGGGCTAAACTATGTTAGTGATGGTTTCCAAATTTTGCAAATATAATACTATTGCCTAAAGTTATTATCAAAAAAAGACAGCCTTCTTGGACTTCATACACATTAAAAAAACAGTAAAAAAAATTACTTTAATTTTGTACCTACCTCTAGTCAAACTTGTTATACAAGTTTGGCTAGAGGTAGGTACAATCACCATTTTTTTTATATGTGTCTACATCTTATCTAGATAATATGCAAGTTTCATGTGCCTAGTCTAGGTGGATAATAGCGAAACATTTTTTTGAAATACTATGGTGCCTACTACGGTTTTACAATATTATAAGTAAAAAATAAGCAACCGCCAGCGACAAGGAATTTCAATTTGAAAAGGTGGTGCTAAATAATTATAAATTAAACTCATCAGTGCTTATTGATACTACCATTTTGTGTAATATTTAATAATGAAGACGAAAGTCTTTCATCATAAATTATGCGGCCGTAGTAGGCACCACAGTATTAAAAAAAAATTATCGCATTGACGCACCTAGACTAATTAGGCACATGAAAGTTGCAAATTATCTAGATAAGATGTAGACACATATAAAAAAGAAATGGTGATTGTACCTCTAGCCAAACTTGTTATACAGGTTGATTTTTTTTTATGAATATATTTATTACCTACTCACATTCAAACAATAAACTATTTGTATTTGTATGAAGTCCTAGACGGCTGTCTTTTTGAATAATACCTTTAGGCCGTAGTGCAAAATATAGAAACCGTCACTAACATAGTTTAGGAGAAAAAAAAAATAAAACAGTTTCACAGTTATTGGGTATTGGCCTATTGGGGTTTGTGTGGGTAAGAGGGGTCCAAAATTTGTGCATGGTGTTACCTCTTTAAAAGTCATCGTTTGACTATAGTTTCAAACCAAAACCTCTGGGGGCATTTTTTCCAAGGCTACCCTGCTACACCCTTTGTTGTAGTTTTTCGCTGAAGGTATTGTTGTACCTGACTGTTACCTAATAGAATACATATTATTATGTTGGTTTGTTAATTATATATACGACAAAATTATCTACAATAGAATTTCTAGTACAGTCACTCTGTCGCGCGCGTTTATATCTATAGAAATATGTTAGGTATTAAAGGAAATCCTGTAATACTCGTAAAACGCCGCAATACAAACAAAGCAACCCATGTAAGTTGAACTACATGTAATATTATAAAGGTTTCGGCAGAGGTAAGGGTGAACACCGTGACTTTCACTTACCGTATGAGGCTATAGAAAAGCCCGCTGCCTTTACAACTTAATCAGACTACTTTCTAAACTTATTCTTAAAACGTCACTTTTTGTCATCACGCTTTATTTTATAGGCAAATATTTATTATTGTCTTTAATTTCAGGCATTTAATAAGCTCGAGAATCCAATGTATGATAGACTCCTGCTGTAATCAAAATGAAGAAAGACAACCTTCAATGCAGCGTTAAAGTATATTATAATGCAAAAAAATAGAACCAGAGTAACTCTGTAGACGTAAGAAATATCCTACTTTCCATCATCCATAACATATAATAGGCAATGTCGGGCATGGCAGACGATTTGAAGATGATAATAATTAAGTATTGAAGTTTTATAATTGATCTCGTTTGTTAATTAAGGAAGAAATAATAAATAAGTTTTATAAATTGTTTTGTTACGGGTAATGACTAGTAGGTAGATACATATCTAAGCCAGAAGGGCTAGTATACATTTAAAATTAAATCTGTTGTATTTGACAGTTACTTTACTTTATAGTCAACATATCGAAGGGTGAAAATATGATAGTAGACAGTCTATGTAAACGACAGTCATAATTTGACCCGTCGATACGTTAACTACAGTAAAGTGAATGTTAGAATAAGCTTACATTTATACTAGCCCTTCTGTAAAGTAAGTGGGCGAAAGTGAAGTTAAGGTAGACAAACAAGTGATTTTATACTTTTTCCGGCCAAGGTCTGTAATTAATATAACTTTACTGTCCTCGGTATGCAATCTACTAATTCGATAATTCCGATGTTACTTAATAAGACTAAATAAGTTTTCACAAAAAATATTTCTGTTTATTCTTATGAACTAGAAGTAATTTTGTTTTTTGTTTTCTAATTACATATAAAAAAAATTTGGCTGATTTTTCGTTTTGTTTCGCATTTGAATTAAAAAGATTTATCATACACAGTCTTGTTTCATTTATTTTAAATAGGTATTAAATCCCTTTAATTGTTACTTGTAAAGTGTAGGTTAACGAGGACTTGCTATAACAATAAATAAACCATTTGGATAACATTACAAGATTATAACCTAGTTATCGGAAATGATCTGTCATGTAACGTGTTTTATGCTTAGGAATTCATACAACTAGCTATGATTTTCACAGTTATTTCATAGTTAAAAAACAGCTAAAGTCCAGTAGCGTGTTTATATCATTCTTTTTTTAACTAGTAATCCTACACATAAAGTACTATAAACTCTTAAAGTGACTTAGTCGTTATTAAGCTATGCATTGCGTATTCAGCAAAGTATAAAAACAATACTATAAACACGTTAAGGGTCGGATTCCCGATTTTGTCGTTTTAGACCTATTTTCGAACAAAGAATTTGTTAAGTAAATATAACTCTACAAACACATTTCTTACATGAGCTTATTCAAAAAGAACCGGTGCAGAGGCTCCAATTGATATTATATTTTATATTTACATGGATTTCCTAGAAATCGGCTCTAAATGTACCGAAAAATGAAAAAAATGCATATTTTTCGAACACGACGCAATGCATATCTTTCTTTTACGGGCTTAAAATATTCATGTTAATTTGAAAGCCAGATAACTGAATTAGTGCATCAGGGCATATTCATATTTTTCCTCATAAAGACAACGGAGAAATTTAATCCTTAATTTAAAATTACGTATATTCTCCATACAAATGGCGACACGAGTCAAAATTCTCTTTTGACTCAGATGGCGCGAGCGCCTCCTCGGGGTCAGACGCACGCCAAATCGCTCCCGTTGACAGCTCTTTTTGACATTGAAAATGACATAAAATCATATACATACACGTCAAGGGATGCCAGTACTCAAAGTGTCTTTAAATAAGTAGGGAAAATCAGAACGAAGAAATTCTTTCGAACCCCATCGTTTATTTAAGTTTCTTGTTATTTTTATGACGGAACACAAGAAAACTATAACAACTGATTCAAAATAAAACTCAATACTACCGAACACGTATAAGTTACATTCTCAAAAACGATTAAAAATGAAAAAAGTTTCCGGATACGATTTGGTGTAATGGAGTTTATTTTCTGTACTCTGGCAGCAAAATACGTCATTTGAAAACAAATGTGACGGCTATAAGTCAAAACGATAGGATGTCAATTTAGTTATAACAATAATAAGAAAGATATAATATGTTTGTTATGTATGTTATATTAGTAGGTATACATATTCAAAGTGATTCGAGTCTTTAATTTAATGGTTGATTTGTGGAATAAAATCTGTGCTCATCGCCACCGCGATTTCTACGGCCGCGATTTCTTGGTAAGAAAGTATTGTAAATGAAAGTAAATTATTTTTGAAATAAAAACATGAAAAAGGATAAATTCGCGTATATTAACTAATTTTAACCTCTTTCCGACGTTTCGAACACTTTACAGGTTTCGTGGTCTGCGGATGACTGTTTTCATAGTTTTATTTCATGTGTAATCCTCGCGGTAACCGAAGAAAATATTATGTATATTATTTTGTTATTTTTTATTTATTATAATAAGTTATACATACAGTCGTACGCCGTGTGGTGACGGCAGTAAGAATATATTTGTCACCACCCCAACTCCTGCGGGTGTCGTAAGAGTCGACTAAGGGATTGAAGTGTCACTGACCATTCTACAAAATTGATGATGGGCAGCAGCGTCATCCTAGTGGACACATTACTGCGATCGCCAATCCGCTTGCCCAGCGTGGCAATTATGGGTATTTACCTTCTAATGCGTCTATACGCATAGTTAATAGGAGAGGCCTACGTCCAGCATTGAACTAACATAGGCTGATGATGATACTTACAGTATAACATTAAAAACCAGATCCTCGCGAACTACAAAGTGTATCATGGAAACTGCGGCTACGGCACACAAAATAAGCTGAACTGCATATACATAAATAAGTTCAGAAACGCAGCTTATTGGTTTGAAACTAGAATGATTTATATATTATACTTATATTCTCTTTCTAGAAATGGCACGTACGCTTTACTGATACTTAAATACTGAAGGATTCGCTGAGTGGCACAGGACTCTTATCAATACGGACACAAAAGGTATACCTACTAGTTTCAATTCGTAGATTGCAATACATTCCTAGTTATTTATTTGTATTTTCTTTATTCTTGTGTATAATAACAATTTGAATATTAGATAATATGCATACATTTATGGCCACAGCTGGATATAAATTTTTCACTTTTGTATATATTTGCTAGCCAAAACTGTCACTCCTCTTAGCAACCTTGTATCGTCAGTATTGAATCGGAACTGAGATACGAGCTTTATTTCGAGTACGTATTTGTTATTTTTGTTTGTCAACTGGAGAAATATTTGTATAGTTCGAGAAATATAAACTGAATGTTTATTTTTACTATAATGTAGGTAGAAAGTTACCAATTTATATTTCACGAACTGTACCTTTGGTATTAATATGTATCCGTGGAATAAAGTGAACTTGTAGTGTTTATATTATTTTTGAGAAGTTTAGTAAAAACGCTTATATTTATATACGATATAAAGCGAGCACCACTATTCACCTATTTGCAATTTTTTAAATCCGGCCGCCCTATAGGTACAATTACGACCTGGTTGCTAGGCAACGAAAAAAAGACAGAAATGTCATTGATGTTTCAAATAAAATATACCTAACGTCTTACTATATTTTTTCTTCTTGTTGATTATACTTTAAATATAATAAAATAAATCTTACAATAATGTGGTGAGTGTAAACATCATTCGATCCCTCAGTTAAATTTATTCGTATGACATTTAGAGTTTTAATACTAGTTGTTTATAGTGTACCATTTAGATTTTTATCCACTGAACTGAGACAATTTCTCTCATCTTCTGAGATGTTTCTTTTGGTAGATAAACGTTTGACATATTACTGGTTGTTTCAGAGTCTATATTAAACAGGACGTAGAGTGGTAAAGTGGTGGTAAGTAACCTTTACATTTTTTTATATATAAGTAAGTAGTATTTAATGATACATAGTTTGTGTACACAAACCGTGTACACAAACTATGTATCTGCCGTCACCGTGTGGTGACGGCAGTAAGAATACATTTGTCACCACCCCAATTCTTCCCGCGGGTGTCACAAGAGTCGAAAAAGGAATTGAAGTGGCGATTTACATTTAGCTCCTAATGCATCCATACGCATAAGTAATAGGAGAGGCCTTTGTCTAGCAATGTATTGATATAGGTTGTTGATGATGATGTTGTTGCACACATAAAACCGTTTTGAGATTTATCAACCCAACCAATCATCCACTTTCCTTCAAAAAGTGATACTTCCTTACTTAAGGCTAGAACGGAACTTCGGAACACTTTGGTGTTTTGTATGTATGTAACTGTACACATCAAGCATTTTCATTTATGCGTTGTAATGTGAGTAGGTGGAACTGCTGATAAAGACCAGAACGGAACTCCTTAACGACACGTGTTTCACTTTTGGCAGATATTTCTGATTGATTGTGTAAGTTATGGAGCATGTTTTTGACAACCAGGTTAGATGGTAGGTCCCTTAACACTTAAGGAATTAAGGGAACGGATAAATGTAGAGTATTTATGTAAGCTACTCTTTAAAAGAGGTTTCATACTATTGTACCTCTTTAGGGTTCCGTAGTACACTAGGAACCCTTATAGTTTTGCTCTGTCCGTCTGTCTGTTCGCTGCATAACTCAGTGGCCGTTAGTACAGTCAAGTGCAAAAATAAGTATCGAAAGAATCCGTTCATAAATATGTTACGACGTTCTTATTACACAGAATTAGAGTGCACTGGGACATATTTTTGAACGTTTTTGTATACCCCTTATTTTGTCTTCGACTGTACTAGAAATCTGCAATTTGGTACAGGTATACATATTAATTATGCCGACAAAGTGGTCAAATAAACATTAGAAAAAAGCTGGTGAAGTGTGAATGATTTTTTTATTTGCTGTAATCCTATAGTGTGGAATATCGTTAAAGAGGTCTTTGAAAAAAATAAGGGATTTTCAAACAAAGTTTTTTTCTAAAGTCAATATTTTCAGAGATATTCGAAAACTACGGAACCCTAGCATGGGCCGACATGCTCTTGGCCGGTTTTTTATTACCTCAGGAGCTGCTAATATACAGGTTGTTCTAAAGTAAAAAAAAGGAGTGTGGATTACAATGTGGATAACAAGATTTAATCATATCACGTCACCAGACCAGTCGCAGTCGTCGTCGTCAGTGGCAGAAGGGTAACGAAGGCTGTCATGAACTGCTCCTGGGTAAACCGAGGGAATTCCTGTTCTTAATAGTAATGGTGCATTTAAACCAAAAGATCATTCCCTATTCTAGCGCCTGTTCTACGAAATCAACCAATCACGTTTTGTGTACTGATCGAATTTCGTAGAGTGGGAGGTTAGAACAGCGAATGCTCTTTTAGTTCGAACGCACCTTTACGCAAAAATGATGTAGGTACCTTGCATACATTTTGATGATTTTATTTAACCTCGTGCCTACATTAGGTACCTAGGATACATGTAGGTAAGAGGTAACTTCCGTGTTGCATATTGCACAAACAAAGTACCTAATAATAATGTTGCTTTTTTCGGTAGGTACTATGTTTTGATCATAGCACGAGCAAATACTCTTACACGTTTATGTGACCTAGGTAACTTCAAAAATGGTAAATTACAAACATATTCTTGTAAATTCGACATTCTATTGCGTATTTTATACATTGGTAAAAATAAATGTAAACAATTAGAGACTCAACTTATTGTTCATTTGAATGACAATGTCAAACTTCGTGTATAAGCTGTTTTTTCTGGTAAGATAAGAGTGCAAAGGTGGGATCCAAATTAATTTTAATTTAGAAACTTGACACTTTAGTATTAATAAGGTATTTTATAAGGGTACAAGAAATGTAATTTAATCGTTTCTTAAAGGTTAAAAGGGGATTAGAATTTTTATTGGGTTGAAGTTTAACTTAAAGCTATAATAATCCCTATAAAAGTATTTTATAACAAGGGAATGCAAATTTACAATTGGATACCTAAAACATTGTAGGAGATTTACTAAGTAAAATACGAAAAAAGCAATAATATACCAGAGAGTAGGGAAATTCCATGATTGAGAGGGTTAAGTAGGGGTGTAGATTTTGTTTAAGGAGACTAAGGTAGATTATAAATTTAGTGCAAATTACTAGGGCTAGAAAGATGGCATTTTTACAGAAGGTTACTTATATAATTATTTGTATACAAAATAAGAAACCATTTTATAAAATTTAAACCCTAAAGTGGGAAAAGGTGGTAAAAGGTATTTGAAAGTTTGTATGGAAATAGTGTGATTTGAAAGATAGGGACTTGATACGTCGTATTCCAACTGCTGATTAAAAAATAAGACAAATCGATTTCAGTTTTTTTAAATATTTATCCCTTTTAACACTTTCGACGCAGGTGACAGTGTTCATCGTTATACAAGTGTACAAAAAAAATGTCTTTGAACCGAAACTTTGTCTGAAGAGTAGGTATATTTTTAAGATAAAATTAAGGGGTGCCTGTCGTGTTGTATAATGTCGATTGTCCGAAATTTTTTGGCCGAGAATGTATGGCATAGTGTTAAATGGCATACTCGTATAGCCTACTTTATTTTGCGCATACACATTTAAAACACCTACACTATATTTATCCTAATATTGATTACTCGAACGTCGAATTACCTAAAGCTTAATAATCATAATGTTCATTGTGATTAATATTGTTTTTCCTACTGCTCAACTGTCAATTTTCTACTACAATTGTTATGTCTGAAATTTCATTTAGAAAAGCATATTAACAATATGGTGAATGGTTTAAAATAATGTTCAAGTAATAAGCCAGGGTAAAACCGACTTGGAATGGTTAGGTTTCTAGGATAGGGCGGAGTGAAAGGCGTAGTCTATAAAATACTTAAGTATTTTTAATCAATTGTTTACCCATCCTCATTCTTGTAAACCCGAAAAAGGAGCGACGGGAGAGCGAAGCTAATCAATTGTTTACCCATCCTCATTCTTGTAAACCCGAAAAAGGGGCAACGGGAGAGCGAAGCGCCCCACAAGGGGGGCTCGGGGGCGAAGCCCCCTGTATTAGAAAATAATGAATCTGTACCTCCCCTACTCTAACCTGGATAGGTTCGTTAGGTACCTTTTATCCCTTAGATCAGGAATAGAAGTCCCGCGCAGCGGGGCTTCGTCGACCGGTTCCTAGGTCCGTATCCGTACTGATGACTAAAATTCTTTGGACAACAGGGTTGGGTGGTTTAAGGGGGGTTAAGTTTAAGGAAAATATTTTTTTAAAGGTAGTTAGTTTTAGTACATTAAATAGTAGGATCATCACAATTATGCACAATTATTATTCGATACATACACATTAGACACGAAAATCATTAGGACAAACGATATTTAGGAACAACCAAGTTAGGATTAACAATTTCAGCAAAACTAAAATATGTGCAACGATGTTTAGGCCATTCATTTTACGGCGTAAAGTTGGTAACCAACAATTTTTTTGAAATAAAAAAATTATGCCACCCGATATAGACCCAAAATTAATTCCAACCTTTTTAGGGTTCGGTCCGTCCGTCTTTCAGTCTGTCCGTCTGTCTGTCCGCAGCATAGCTCATAGGCCGTTAGTATAACAAATTTGCAATTTGGTACAGGTATACCTACATATCAGTCACACCAAAAAAGAAAAATTCGGGTTACAAAAGAGAGTTTTTTTTGTAAGTTAACGTTTTCGGAATTAACCGCTTAACACAAAAAAAAATCTTGCCCCAGGGTCCGCTGGATGCGGGTAACGCAGGATCGGTCATTGTGGCAATCTTTGGGAGAGGCCTATGTTCAGCAGTGGAAGTCTTTCGGCTGATATGATGATGATGATGATGGATGATGATGATGACTAGGGTTAGGAATTTTGGTGGCATTAGGTGAACAGATGACAGTGGAGTCGTTGCTCAAATTGTTTATGATTGATTGAGTAATTAATTAATCTAAAATAATACATAATTCTTTTTAACAGGGTTTCGCCCATTTTAAGTACTAAACAATTTTATTGTATTAATATTTGACTTTCTATGAAATTAAGTTCAATATTTTTTGTATAATATAGCTTAAATATGATTATTATATAATATTTATGGGCTTCGAGAAAACTAGAACCTTGAAAATCAAATAAATATATTTTCTCATTTATCAACATTTTTATTGAAAATGAACATTTTTCTAGATTCTCAAAAACAAAATTCATGTTATTTATTTAAATTCATTGATAAATCCAGCTTGAACTAAACACTATTTCGTTATTATTTTATAAGTTGATCATTTATTCAAGTAAAAAATATTTGTAACATCGACTCCACCACGCTCTGTTCCATAAATGCCACCAAATTCCTAACCCTAATGATGACATTACGATACAAGTGTGAAAAAAGTAAAGGTTGGCGATAAAAGAAAACACGACTGAAAGGAATGTTTTAAGTCGACACGAGATTTTAGGGTTCCGTAGTAAACTAGGAACCCTTATACTTTCGCTACGTCCGTCGGTCTGTCTGTCTGTCCGCAGCATAACTGAGTGACCCTTAGAATTAGAAATTTGCAACTTTGTATAGTGTACATATTAATCAGGCCGATAAATGGATAGAATAATATACAAGGTGATCCTATTAACTATGCGTATTGGACATTAGGAGGTAAATGCCCATAATCACCACGCTGGCAAAAGGGTTGGCGATCGCAGTAATTTGTCCACTGTGACGATGCTGTGCTGCTGCTGCTCATCATTAATCTTCATGTGTCCAATGGTTCAGCACATCTGCCACCATGATCCATGATGATGCCATCTTCAATTTTTTTCATTCAAATCAGAAACCATGCAGCACACTCGATTTGTTGATTTCACCTGGAATGACCCTTTACTATTATTTCGTTCGGTCGGTTGGTCTTTCTTGAGTGAAATCTAATTTCTTATGATTTTTTAACAGTTTTTTTCCTAAGTTTTCAGCTTTGTTCAAGTGGGGAACAAAAGAAATAAACGAACACTGACGTCGTTTATACCAAGAAAGAAAATAAGCTATGTGCGTTACAACCCGCAAATGGTAGGTATATAAACCCCTAATATTTCCATTTGCAAGTATAAGTATTATTTTTTTATATAGGTAATATATACACCGTGTTTTTATTGATTTCCGTTAAATTGGACAGGTTACTTGGAACATTAATAGAAGTTGCCTGGTATATCGGCTTTTGTTAATTTCGAAAAAAATGTTTTTTTTTTTTCATTCAATAATAATTGTAATGGTAATGGTAAGTGTGAGAGAACCTTAAAAATAAGATGTCGGGCGACTGACGGCTGCTGTGACGGCACATGTCAAAATATGACAGTAAGTGTTAAGACACTAGTTTCTTAGAGAAATAGATCATTTTTGGCCTAAATAAGCTTCCCTTTAATTTAATGGAAATCAATAAAAACACGGTGTAGACAGGGTAGAAATTATTTTTGGGTCAGTGAGGGCAACTACCAGATCCAGAGTACGTAGCTATGCGAAAATGATCTTATAAGACCTTCCTCGATTTTAAATTAATGAAAATTGGCGTTTACTGATTTTGGAAAAATCATACAGGTTGCGAAAAAATTGTCCTTTTTAAAAAACTTTTTTTGATGCCAATCGATCCTGTTTCTGTTCAAGATCAACAAAAAATCAACTTAGATTTTTCTATACTCTTATAGTATGTTAAAAAAACACGGAAGATGAACTAAAAAAAATGTACTTGGTTTTTGGCGGAATTATTATGACTAGACCCCGGTATCGGTGGTGCAAAATGGTAGCTGTCAAGTTCTTAGGGATGGGGTAAAAATATTTGTGATGTCGATAATTAAAGTTACATATCGATAATTTTTCTTTACCATAATAATAAGCTAAGACTTTAATTAAACGCACCTATTTATGATATAAACTAGGACTATATAATTACAAAATCAACAAAATATTTATTTAATGTTATGTAACATCGCCATACTTTTTATTGAGGCAATTGTCGATGAACCTTCTGAAGTTTGGGTTTTCAAATTTGGTCCAAAGTATGTTACAACTGACGAAAAAATTAAGCAGATCTCGGTTACAGTTTAATTGGTTTTAATTTTTTTTTCTTTTATTATGAGTGTTTTCATACAAGATTGAGTTGCAATGCAAGATATGCAAGATTACAAATATTGGAATGGAATATCCTTTATTAAATAATCAATATTAGTAGACCATACGTTGTTGATTTTCTCTTGATGGCAATTCGACTCCATGTGCTTTTTTATATTCCAACATCTGGAAATGATGTGTATTCTGCAAATTGTATATTAAATGTTTTTCATTCATTTTTGAAGTTCAGGGTGTTTACCAAGAAGTGACTCCACTTTCTATTGTATAAAATATTTTAGGCGAATAGACTCGTAAACACGGCTAAATAATCGAAGACATCGTTGTAAGATGACTTTGACTATATATTGTTTTTATTCAATGTTGTGCAACTCGAAACATAATAAATGTAATAGCGACCAGAGATTTGTATTGTAATAGTAATGATTTATATATTAAATATTAATTATTATCATAGATTCCAAAAAAGGGATACAAATAAATGGTCCTTGTACATAAAATAAATAATTGTACAAAAACTCGAGTATTTAATGTTAATTATTATCATAAATCCCGGAAAAAGGTATATAAATAAATGGTCCTTGTACAGTAGGGTTCAAAATTGCATGAACAGTTTATGAATGAATTCATTCATAAATTGTCCATGCAATCCTGAACGCCACTGTACATAAAAAAATTATTGTACAATCGAGTATCGATATCGACATCACAAAATGTGTTTACCTATCCCTAAGTAAGAACTTGACAGCTATCATTTTGCACCTCCGATACCGGGGTCTAATTATGACTCCTGTAGCCAGATCTCCTCCTATTCTAGTAGTACTTACAGTTTGAGAGTAAATCGTCTGTGACAGACGGCCATGAGGTACGGGTATAAGGTTTCCGTTCTTGTCATTTTGGCTATGGTGACTTTAAAACGTCCTATTAATTTTTTTAAATGTTTTATAGAATTAATGGACGATCCTACTAATGAAACACAGTCAACGAGTCTACCCCATTAAATGAGGCAAACCTAAACAACGGACTTCCTCTGGCAAATGAAACCGCCTCAGACAATGTGTAAGGATACAGCTTTCTGCTAGTCATCGATTTCTAAGAATGAACCGAACAAAACTACAATAAGGTGTAATACTCATACAGTATATTATGATCGTCCTCCAACTCCTCATCAAACCCGCACTATTACACCTTATAGTAGTTTTGTCACCAAAGGCATACTAAACTTCAGCTCAATTGGCCCTATCAATTCTTCATCAGGTCAGGTTCATCTATTGTATTGTTATCGAAGTTAAGTAAGCATAATTCTCCTCTCACCACAATCGGCCCACCAAAATCTGGTTCAATTAATCGTTGCAATATTTGTAAGCATACGTATGTACATAACGTAGGCACAGCTACAAAAGTTGGTATGTGATTTTTTTTGGTTTTAGGATTTTAACGCCATTTTGAACCTTTCTAGAAGACTATCTATAATAGTTCAGGAGTTATGCATTTTATCATCATATCATCATCATCAGCCTATGACAGTCTACTGCTGGACTTAGGCCTCTCCTTTTAATTACGCGTGTGGACACATTAGGAGGCACATGCCTATAATCGCCACGCTGGGCAAGCGGATTGGCGATTGCAGTAATGTGTCCACTATGATGACGCTGCTGCCCATCATCAATCTTTTATCAAATAATGGTCAGTGACACTTCAATCCCTTAGTCGACTCTTACGACACCCGCAGGAGGAGTTGGGGTGGTGACAAATGTATTCTTACTGCCGTCACCACACGGCCAATGAATTTTAGCTATGTGATATCATACATTAGCGGGTTTGATTCCCGATTCGAATGTAGCGGGTTTGATTCCCGGGTTAACCATGAAATAATTCAAAATGCAATTCAACTTCTTTTTGTAAATCGAAATAATGTCTTCTTTCAGTAAGATCTCCGACGTCGCGATATTTTTTTTCCATACAATTGTTTAAAAAAAAATGAATGCTGTTTTATTCAGTTTTAAACATAAAAGGAATATTCTTTCAGTAAAATATGCTATCTATGATATTTAAGGTACTTTCCCTCCATATGGCATCGCCGTGGGACGCCCTGTATAATAGATCAGTACATACGAGTACAGGCTGCTCGCGAGCATTGCGTGTTGCGACATATTTTAATGCTGTATTCCTAGCCATATTTAGAGTCTTTAATGTTGTATGAAATTTCCTGGATTCGGCTTGGATTAGAGATAATCAACCCTTTTTCGAGTTGTGATAATACTGATAATAAATACTCAAATATTTAATGCCCTCGCAGGGATTTGAACCCGGATCCTCCAGCATCGTAAGCACATTCACTACTAAGTAGGCTACGGAGAAGGCTGACTAATAATATAACTTATCTAACTTTTTTATTATAGGAACCAGGAGTTGCCAGAGGAAGAGCATGAATTTATTATAGAGAAAGGTACTAGTCATGTAAATAGTCCAATTACAGGGCGACGGATAATTAATGTACGACATTTTCTGGATCAATTAGCTAAGATCAATGATCATGGCCCATAATTTGGATGTATTTTTTCTTATATGAAAATTAAATCTGAAAAATGAAAGGGACTGCACTCGAAATTCAATTTTCGGTGTGAAATGTGCAAGAGAAATTTAATGTCAGTTCTGATGAACGCTGCGATGATAGTATGGATGTAAACCATAAAGCTGTTTCAGTTACAATTTTTTTTTTGTGCCAACGATAATTAAATGGCGGCCATTTCAAAATTTCAAACAGACGAATACGGGCGCACGTGATATTTCTGGAATTATACGTTTGCTATCGGTCCTATCCTTGCAAAAAAAACTCGTTAGAGAGCTCATTAGATAAGCAAACTAATTAAGCTAATCATTTGACTCAACTATTTGAACAATGGGTTGGCTTAGATCGAAAATTATAATTTCCATACTCCGTGCTACAAGCATGTGTATTCGGGGTACGCGCCACAAATTTAACTCCTTCAAAAACTTCTTTGGCCTAAAAGATGGCGCAGCCCTACCCAATCTTTCCTCTACCTGACTAGAGTACCTAATATCTCCATCAGTGCTTGCGTGATAACAATTAATTTATCCTTTGTTACTATATTGTTGTTAATAAATGATTTTCCCTCCTTTAACTATTTGAACAACAAGGCAAAAAAAATTTTTTATATTAAAAATAGTAAAAAATTCACCTTAATTTTTCAATTAATTTAATTTTGCATGAAAACTAGGTCGTTAAGATAGGTTTTTGGTATTGTTATTTATTAGTACAGTATGTTTGCTAAAAAATAACACCATGATTACAGTTATACCTTAAGCACTTTAGGAACTACAAGTGCTCAAACATACATCAAAACAGCTGCATTTAGCGTTACCGATGCAAAATCCATAAACAAATGAATGTCAGCAGTGTACTGACTAGTGAAGTGGCCGCCTTCCATTCATCCAGTGCATGTGCCATTTGCAAATTCCATTGAGCACTTCTAATTCCTAAAGTACTTAAGGTATAACCGTAATTATGGTGCTGTGTTTTAGCTAACATCCTGTACTAACAAATAACAACACCAAAAACCTATCTTAACGACCTAGTTTTTATGCAAAATTAAATTAATTGAAAAATTAAGGTGAATTTTTTACTATTTTTAATAAAAAAATTTTTTTTAGCCTTGTTGTTCAAATAGTTGAGTCAAATGCTTAGCTTGATTAGTTTGCTTATCTAATGAACTCTCTAACGAGATTTTTTTGCAAGGATAGGACCGATAGCAAACGTATAATTCCAGAAATATCACGTACGCCCGTATTCGTCTGTTTGAAATTTTAAAATGGCCGCCATTTAATTATCGTTGGCACAAAAAAAAATTGTATGGTAATTTGTCGATGAAATTGATTGTAGTTTAAGCCCTTAAAAGCTCCGACATTGCTAACCAAACACCCTGTATTTGGCAACTCAAAACACAGTCTGTTAGTGGTGAGAAAGAGTAACAGCATATTGTATGGCCGATGCCGCCAAAAAAAACAGACTGCAATATATCTCAACGAAATGTTATTTTTAAGTTATTTTTTTAAGTAGGTAGTAACACTACGATGTACCTATATAAAGTTAAATATTTGATCCCATATACCACAGAAAAAATATCGAAGCTTACCAACGCTAGAGGTGTAATTTGAACCCAACGTCCTCGGCTTTCGTGGCTGATGCTTAAACCACTGGAGTGGCCGAGTGGTATAGGCAATAGCCGCAAAACTAAGGACGAGGCTCCAAATCCCACCTCTGGCGTTGTTAAACTTCGATATTGTTTATTTAGTACCTATATTATGACATCAAATATTTAAATTAGTGAATGTAATAATTTTTTTAGGATCTATTTTTTTCTTTTAACTGCAATTCTTCAAATTATAAATATTAGATGTCATATACCAAAGAAAAACGACCAAGATCACCTATGTCCGAGGTGGGGATCGAACCCACGTACTCAGCTTTCGCGGCTGAT
Organism: Thaumatotibia leucotreta; assembly: GCA_025490895.1. Taxonomy (NCBI): domain Eukaryota; kingdom Metazoa; phylum Arthropoda; class Insecta; order Lepidoptera; family Tortricidae; genus Thaumatotibia; species Thaumatotibia leucotreta. The sequence continues at coordinate 28,076 of JALPQI010003028.1, forward strand.
GCCTGTACCCCTCGGCCACTCGGTCTTCACAATATGTTGTAATTCTTCAATTTACAGTTGTAATTGTGTATAATAAATAATAAAAGTCTTAATGTTTTACCTATGTGCATTTTTATTTTTATAATGAATGCAATTTAATTTAGTAAAATAAGCTCCCTAAAACCTGATAACTGCTGGTAAGTCACATAATAATTATACAGATGTAATTCATAATTCCATTCATTTGGCTTTTCACGGAAACTACTTCACCAAACATTACACCGAAGCGAATTCTGTAAATGTCAAATTAGTATGGACTCGCAAATGTGCGTCGTTGGCACTGTGCATGTGCAATCGTTGGTAGACTCTTGTGCGTTTGACGCACACAGCAGTGGGAAAGTTGAATGTCTACGAAAAGCTGGTGGTAGTGAATACTTAGGGCCTATATTCAACAGTATCGTGTTCCGATCAGAAAAAATAGTTTTTTTTTTTAATAATAGTGGACAACAAGACGTGGGCTTGCCTTACCAGTTGGTCAAACAGGCATACTCTCGAACCAAGTCAATTTTGTTCTTCCGCGGATTTTTTTCTCTTACTATTTCCTAATCAGAATACGATGCTGTACAGTCGCCATCTGATATAGCAGAGCGGCCAGGGTACTCATAAATATCTGAGCAGGCCTCTATTGGCATGCTCAGATATTTTTGAGTGCCGTGGTCGCTCAGATATATCTGATGGTGACGGTAACAAATTGATTGATCTGTATTGAAAATCAATTTTCAGTACAGATTTTTGCCGCACTAGTGCGAGAACTATTATATACCTATAAAAATATTTTTCATCACACTTGCTGTCTAAGCGCGCCATTTCTTGCGCGCGTAGCGGGAGTAATAGAAAAGTGAAATTCCCTAGGGAGTAATACAAATGTCAGTACGTCATTTAATAATATTATGAAATGAAATGAAATGAAAAATGTTTATTTGATGCTAAAAATAGATATTATGTCTTAAAACTTATTTTTTGGTTGGCAAGTGTGATGAAAAACATTGTATGCATCACGGTCGGTAAGCGGAATACTAACTCGAGTCAAAAAAAACCCTCCGCCTAATGGCGTCGGGCTTCTAACACTCTCGTTAGTAATTCCGTACTTACCTCCCTTGATGCACAATGTACTATTACACGCATTGGTTACAAGCCCGATATATTAAATCTGTCTTTTGCATTGCATTGAGACGACTCGAAAAGACAAGGATAGTCTTATAAAATCTATCCCTCTCTATCTTTTTTACCATCTAGTACTTTGACAAGTGTAATTATTCAAAAGAGGTAGTAATAGATTACAAACTCGGCCGCTTTCATTAAAAAAATCACCAAGGGTCAATGACCCCGCTCGATAAAATGAGGTAGTGTGCGTGAAGTGCGCGTGTGTGCGAAATGGGGAAATTTGACAGAATCTCAAAAATTTCCCACATCTATCCGACCCTTAAGTACTTAGCCGTTATTTAGATTTGAACTGGTAATTATGCAACGCTATAAAACGGCAAAGGTATACTTAACGGGGTTTTAAAGGTAAAATCGCTTGCAGTTTTGTAATTCTTTGCAACACTAAAACACAAAAACGGTAATTTCTCATAAATATTACATTCGTTTTTAAAATGGTGCACATACAATGTAAGCCTGAATTTAGTTTTAATTTTTTTATAACAGAAGTTCGGAATAAATCTTATGATTTTCTAGAAATATTTACTTTTAAGTTTTTTGCTCATAACTCAAAACTACAATTTGTGGGTTAGATAGGTTTTAGACAAAGGACGGCAGTAATGGCAGTGGTTTCCACTAGAAAATAGTGCTATGTTAAATCTTAAGATTAGGTTGCTAAGCGGATCCCAGGCTCGCTAGAACTGTGGCTGGTGCCGAAATAACGCTAATAGGGTTACGACTGTCAGCATTGTGCAAAAGTCTGGTTCATGTACACTAAAACACGATAATAAGTAGTATTAGGTTTATACAATCGTTTTTATTTTTTTCCTCAATTCTCCCATGCCTTGAAAGAATGCGACTCATACCACTCGGTAGCATTTACATTTACCTACATTCCTAGCCCCATTTCGTTTGTGTACGCAGTGGGTCATATGCCCGAATAAAATGCCCAATGACCTTTCGACCAAAATAGTGATTTCCACATACAATCAAAATATTTTGATTAAGAAAATATGTAATATGCATGGTACGCCTACGTCCTATTGTACCTAAATATTTTATGAATGTGTTCCGGATACAAATCGCCTTTCAGCCATAACCCGATTACTTGCGCATCCCTGAGTCCATTATTATTGTTAGTATAATCTGATACGATGTATAAAACTAGGAAAAATTGGCTGTTCCAAACATCTCAATTGATTACATCGAGTTTTCTTTGTGATGGAAAACATTTATTCTGATATTAGTGTACCTACTATTATACATAATTAAATATCTTGGGACATCTTACACAAATCGACCTAGTCCCACGGTAAGCTCAATTTAGGCTTGTGATGTGGATACCCAGGCGACGATATACTCGTAATTATATAATAGATAGATACATACAGGGTTGGGCGGATTAAGTGTCCTAGTTAAAAAGTGGTATAAAAGTTTAAAAACAAAATAATATTACTAATCTTGGTGTTAATTATATCAGAAAATTCTATATTTTACCGCAGCAATTGATAAATTTGATAAACTCCCCTTTAACATGTATTATTTTAAGCATTATGTCGTATAAGGAATTTCATCCGGCACGCACTACCTTATCTGCCATGTGATGTCATATTAGGATATCTAACCCTAGTACAAACTTGAATCTTAGCCTAAACCCGTCTCAATAAAACTCTGCATTGATTTGTATACAGAAATGTTTATAACATTTCAGTTATCTAAAGATTTAACGTACTTTGCTAGGTAAATATCAGCCTCATAATTTTGGCTATAACTTGGTATTTCTTCTTATCATATTGTCCCCTGATTGATTAACTTTTTGGAATAAATTTATAACTAAAATACATTCCTTTCTAGTTCTTAATAAAACACTATACTCATAATCAATCTGGCATTTACCAAACTCTTGCAATGAAAATGCATTTTCTTTGAAAAATTACCTTCGTGCCGCCTATTCGAATTTTTGTATTTAACTCTTATATTTTTTAAAGAGAGAGGGCACATATATAAATTATCTGTTTTATAAGGGCCTCACATTTTGTGATTATTTTGCAGTGCGCAAAATATTAACCCCTCTTCAATTTAATAATTTTATCGAAGATTATATAATAAGAGGCACATTTTCGTAAAAATTGCCCATGGGTGCTTATTGGTACTTTGCTGACTCAAATCATTTAAAGCTTACCCAATTTCGGCTTGATTTTGGAAGCAGAGGACTTCTTGAAACGATTGATGGTGTGCAGTATTAAAACATACGTTGATATTTACTTTTATGGCCAGTTGATAATGTCACCCGATTTTTAATGCTCGCTGCACCATTATCCAACAACACCGCTTTTTACATTTGTTCTCAAAAATATATAAAACTAAATGTTATGAGAATGAGTTTCGGAATCCATGAAGCTGATTAAATTGACGATTTAAAATGATATACAGGGTATGAAAAGCAGTTATATTTCAATAGATAAACGAATGTTTTTCAATAGGACAGTTAATCAGCCCAACCCTGTATAGATACTTAAATACATACACAGCCATGGCCAAGGAACAAATATTTGTGATAAATAAATACACAAATAATGCTATCGTCGGGATTTGAACCCCCCAACCTCCAGCTTCGTAGGCAGGTCACTACCAAATAGGCTACGGAGGCTGACTACTATTGGTACTAGACTTAAAACCATCTGTCATGTATTAATCACGTTTGAGGTTCTTATTAATGGGCCGAAACTATACGTTTTTAATAACTTTTATAATTTTTATAGGTACTTAAAAAAATATCACAAAAGCTTTAACTGCTGTAAGACATTAATGAAATAGTTATTTTGTTTTCCTCGTAGTGGGAGCATTCCATGGGAACGTCGTAAGCGACACTGTCTTTTCAATACTTTTGAAAAATTACATTAGTAAGCTGAGTTACGGTATAATAATAACATAATTATCTAGGCTTTAAGATTACAGTGTTTCATAGCAGCCAGCATATTTTATTAGAGTAGCTACCATAGCGACACGTAAGCGACAAAAGCAGATGTTTTCATGGAATGATCCAGCGTCTCTTTGGTCGTTTAGTGGTGCCATCTATATTTCGTGAACATTTCCTATTAGAAACTCCATAAGCATTCATATTTGACATTATTGCAATACTCAGATTGATTTGTACGTCTTCGAACAATAACGACCACTCGATGGTACAGTTGGCTCCAAAAATATATTAAAGATCCTTGTGCTAATACATTCTTAAGGGTGCGACTACACTGACCCGGAGCTAAGCGGAGCTGTGGGAGCTCGGCAAATGAGACCGCATCACAGTGTTCCGAATTCAAATTTGAAGAATATAATCTTCAGCCTTCTTAGTCTTGTTGGTAGTGACCCTGCCTACGAAGCTGGAGGTTCCGGGTTCGAATCCCGGCGAGGGCATTATTTGTGTATTTATTTATCACAAAGATATTCCTTGGTCATGGCTGTATTGTGCTATGTATTTAAGTATCTATCTATTATATATCGTCGGTTGACAAGCAAAACTCACTAAGTAACAAATACCTACTTGAAATAAAGCTCGTATCTCCGTTCTGATTCAATACTGACATAAGTTTGCTAAGAGTAGTGACAGTTTTTATAGTGAGTTTTGCTTGTCAGCCGACGATATATCGTCGCCTAGTACCCACAACACAATCATTAATTGAACCTACCGAGTGACAAGGTCGATTTGTATAAGATGTCCCAAGATATTTATTTATTTTATAATTGGTCAATTTTGCACAGCTCCGCTCCGCTTCGCATTAGTGGAGCCGTACCCTTAACGGATACATATTTTAAAACGTGACAATATTGGCAACCGATTTTAATATCAATTTGCAATAAGTTTGCTTATTTGTCCGATTCGGCTGTCAAAGAAACACGTGACGCAAGTTAATATATCGTTATTGGAAACTTAATTAATTTACTCCATTTCAATAATATATACTGCGTTGTTCATCTTTAAAAACGTTAGTTAAAATAGTATAGAGAAACAGACCCATGAGCGAAGTGTGGCCTCCTTGTCACACTTACGTATGAATTCACAGGTGCGAGAAAGGCAACACGTGCGGTAGGGCCTCAGGCCGGCTACCGCAAACACTGAACTTCGCAATTTTCGGGGATTTTTCTCTGTCACTCTAATGACGTCTTCGTTGGAATGACAGAGACAAATCCTCGAAATCACCCCCCTGATTCATAAACGTCTGCTAACTTAACATGCCGTTAATAATTGTTTGTCCCTTTTGCTCTTATGGACACATTGTTAAGACCGCAAGGGACAAACAATTATTAGCGGCTTGTTAAGTTAACAAACTTTTATGAATAAGGGGGATTTACAAAAGTAATCAGATTACTTTTGGCCAACTCTACCAGAAATGCCTTGAAGACAAAATTAAATAGATAATAAAGATTTAAGTTTACATAGGTTTGGGACAGATAAAATGATTTTATTTTATGCTACGAGTATGTAGTAATGCTGTCAAATAAACAATAAAAAAATGCGTACCAGCTAGCTTTAGTATGAATATCTTTATTGATACCTACTTTAAATATTTCTTTCACGTCAAACAAAACTCTAAATTAAACAAACAGCTTAATATCATTCATATCAAATAAGTAAAAATAGAAGCACGAACATAATATCTCTAATAAAAAGCCGTTTTATTTATATGAAGTATTCGAATTAAACAAATGATAATGAAATTCCGTTTGAAATTCACTGAATAATTCAGTACTTGTCCAATTTTATCATTCACATGCCAATAAACTCGTTAAATTACACCCGAAGCATAAATGAATTACACTGAGTCTTCATCAAAATAAAATTTCCAAATCCTTGTAACCGAAAAATTGGTTGAAGCCCCTGGAGCACAGACAGACAAACATACGGTCCTTGTATAAGCCATTAGGTGTCGTGTGGTGACGGTAGTAAGAATACAGGGTGTAAGTCTAATACGGGCGAAGCTCTTAACGGGTGTTAGTTTACGACATAATTATTAAGTACATTCAAATAACTTTTACTTAAAATTAGAGCATCAAAATTCTCCATACACTTTGTAGAGCAACATACGCGAGTTAAACACTCGTTGACAGCTAATTTCAAAAGCAGATGACATAACTGCCATGTCAACAATAACAAATGTTCGTACCTACATTGCTGCTCCGATAATCTTGAAAAAATTCTGTGGGGTCATAATTAAGAGTAATTTTTAAAAAACTTGTAAGCCAGGATTACACTAATGAATCCCATGCCTGGTTTAATTGATCGCCCGTATTAGATTTACACACTGTATGTTTGTCACTACCCCAACTTTGCTCGTATTTGTGACAAAAAAGTACACAAATAATGTCTTCGCCAGGATTTTAACCCGGTACCTCCAGCTTTGTCACTACCAATTAGGCTAGAGAGGCTGACTATTTAGAGGAGGTTTTTGTGAGCCAAAGGAACGCTCCCGGCTCTAAATAGTGAATAACTTCAGCCTTGATCGGAATGACATAAAAGAACCCATTTGCAGCCAATCTCCATGATAAAGGCATTGATTATAATGCTGATTCGTTCATTTCGCTCGTTCCTAGGTACTTAGCTGAAATGGAAATTGCAGGCAGGAGATATCTAATAAAAATGAATGGTTCTTTAAATTAGATTATGGTTATCGGAAGCTTCTAATGCTTTTCAGACATAGGCACGTGGTTTTTGAGACTGGTAGCAGAAAGAAGTAGTTCACAATTCTCATTCCATCATCAGCCTATCTCAGTCCACTGCTGGACGTAGGCCTCTCCTATTAACTATGCGTATAGACGCATTAGGAGGCAAAAGCCCATAATCGCCACGCTGGGCAAGCGGATTGGCTATCGCAGTAATGTGTCCACTATGATGACGCTGCTGCCCATCATCAATCTTGTAGAATGGTCAGTGTCACTTCAATCCCTTAGTCGACTCTTACGACACCCGCAGGAGTTGAGGAGTTAGGGGGTGGGGAAGTATAAAAATCCGCCCAACTATTGTTGATGGTTCAAAATGGTTAGTTACTATTAATAATTTTACTTTTAATTTTTATTAGATTCGTTTTTAAAATAGATAGTCACCTTTTTTAACAAAACGTAATTTATTTTATTTTCGAAACAAAATATTGATCAAATACGTATCTGTGTATTTAATTATGTTATTCCTATATTTAGTTCCCCAACATCGAAATTAATGAAACGTACTTACTCGTATGTTTGTGAATGAAATTATGTCTCCTAATGTAATTAATTTCTACACCATTCATGTGGAAATGTACAGAATCATCGAAGAAATAGGCGCTTTGAAAGGAAATTAATAATAACAAGTAATATCATCAAGGAGTGATATTTCAATACTTACAAAAAAGTTACATACACATTAATATGACTCAATAATAATATATTACGTATGCTTTTTTGTTGACTACCGCGGCAATATATTTTGATATATTAATACACACAAGCGGCATATTTAATTATAATGTTTCAGGTCCGTCTGTATTTTTAGGGTTCCGTAGCGAACTAGGAATTCTTATAGTTTCACTATGTCCACCTGTCCGTTTGTCTGTCTGTCCGCAGCATAGCTCTTTACCCATAAGTACTTTTTTTTAAATAAGTTTTTTATATATATTTATTTTCAAAACTTTATTAAATCTAACTTATCTACTTAACCTAACCTATATCTAAGATTGGCGGCCCTTGTGGCATTGTACCGAGGATGCTGGTGGCATTTCCTCGCTGTATCGCAATACTGATGAGTTGTGCGAGGATTGGAATTAGTACTAGATATAATTTGATAGAGGTATAGATATATTAGATATACATTATTAATCACGCCAACAAAGTGGTTGGATAAATCACTCGTAAACAGCGAATCTCTTAAAAAAATAAGGCTCTCAAAAGAAAGTTTTTTATCTCCAAAAATAGTTGGAGATAACCGCTCTATAAAAAAGTGCCTAAATGGAGAGACTTAAACTTTTGATATGAGTGTCCAAAAATAAAAAGAAAAAAAACATGCCTTAAAGAATTTTTTTAAATAAAAGTACTTCTATCATAAACGACACATCTGTTTTTGAACATCTACGGAACCCCCCTACATTGACTCAACATGCTCTTGGCCGCATGCATTATTTTGGCGGTATTTTTAAACACTTAAAAATATTGCCTGCAATAATCTAACTACCGATCAATTTATTTATTTTTTGAATTGTATGATTAATGATTATAACTAACGTGAGACTCAAACATATTAAAATATTATCGAACCGGGTTACTCGCGTATTTAAGTCAATGATTGCTTGACATATTATTTCGACTCATTAAGAGAGCCCTCGTCTGGAGCACCCTTGGTCAAAGCTTGACGCGTACTGCGGGCCGCTCGACGCGTACTTAAATACGTGAGTAACCCGGTTCGATAATATTTTAGTATTTTATGATTAATTCAGAAAAATTGCAATGTAATCTGATGTTAAAAAGGATTCTACCTATCCTGTAAATATTTGTAAACTCTCTTTGAAATCAACTCATTTGCCATATTTTCTATGAAAAATTACACCTCACCCGTATTACTTTGTCCGCGAGTGTAATAAAATTGTCTTTGAATACCTAATTTTGAAAATCAAATCTCATAATGATTTTAATCAACTAATTGTAAATGTTAGTTTTTTTTTGAGACGAAGGTAGACAAGTGAGCTCTCAGCGGACCTGATAGAAAGCGGGAACTGAGGCCCATGGACATAGTGACCAAAAAATCGCCTATGCGCTGCCTACCCTGAGGACTGAGATGAATTGCCTCTATGTCAGTAATTACACCGGCTATCTCACCCCCAAACCGGAACACTGTGCTAACTATTTAGCGGCAGGTTAACGGTTAGTCTAATAACTTAGTTGGTTGTATAATGCCATATAAGATACTTACCCTAATGGTATACGGAACCCTAGGTCCGTCCGTACCCTGAGGACTTGGATGGATTGCCTCTATGCCAGTACCTAATTACACCGGCTATCTTACCCCCGAACCGGAACACAGTACTAACTATATAGCGACAAGTTAACGGTTGGTATAATAACTTAGTTGGTTGTATATCCCATATAAGATTCTAGCTTATAATTTGATAAGGAAATATTTTAATCAGCAATAATTCCACCACATTCTCAGCAGAACGCATAATCTCCCTGGTTACGCCTAATCCATTTACCAACACATTAATATGCCACCCTCGAACCTCAGATTAACTTCGTACCCGCGCTCAAACGTCAGTCGTCAAGCTAAAGGTCTTAAGCGCCAAACATTTCCTTCAGAAACCCGTCGTTTTTACACAAGCGTACTTGCAATTATATTCTAAAGGGCGTAAGTCTATTTTTTTTCTATGGGAAACTCGACGTTTTGTTATATAATAAAGATACACTTATGAGCAAATAAAAAGGGCTCAATTTGAATGGAGATTCTGTACAAAGAGACCCATTTTTATTGGTCGTGACTATATCGTAATGGTATTCAGTAAAGGACGTGAATTTTAAATTTCCGACATAATTCTGTTACCGGAATTCCTGAAATTATATTACTGTAGTTTTGACATGGGTAAAAGGGTAAGCTGAATTTGCATTTGAAGATATTTAACTTTTTAATGGGATTCTGTTAAAATTTTGACAAATTGTGGTAGAAGTTATGTGCTTTTTTTGCCTTCCGTTTTAAATACATTTTTTTTGCTTTTGAAATCATTTACATAAAAGTGTGTAAGATAATAAGATCATTAAAATTGCGAATAGTTAGATAGAAAGAAAATAAAATCAAGTTTTATTACAAATACTAGAATACCAAAGAAAATATACCTAGTTCACCAATGTCACAGAAGATGTCGAACCCACGTACTCGGCTTTCGTGGCTGATGTTTATTTTCCATTCAGCCACTCGGTATTTTTCTTTGCTTTATGACTTCTTGTATTGATAATGTATAGTACCTACATAGTATTGTGACTTCTTAGAAAATGAAATTCATAACAAAAAATAACATAAGTAGGTAGTGCGATTTGTACTAGGTACCGCAAAGACTTCTTCATTACTTTTGATTTGTCATTCGTTTTTCGGATATATTGAAAAATAACTTTCAATACAGATGGTGCTTTTTTTACGCGCTAGAGCGAAATGGGGTTCATTTTATGTCAGGTCGAAATTTTCAGAGTGCCATATGTACTGAAAAACGTCGTACGATACACGTGCAAAAAGGAAATTCGTAACTCGAGTCGATTTAAAGCACTCCCTTCGGTCATGCTTTAATTTATTTCCACTCGTTTAGAAACTTCATTTTTTTCGCACTTTTATCTTAATGTAATTACTAGCGCTAGTGGAAGACGTGTTTATATTTTTGTGAAATCGAAACTTCGGAAGGCTATCTAGTACTAAAAAACGTCGTTCGATACACTTGTGAACAGGAAATTTATAATTCGTCTCTATTTAAAGCCCTCCCTTCGGTCATGATTGAATTTATCGCCACTCGTTTCGATCTTAATTGTATTCTCACTTGTATTTTACATTAAAAAGTATTAAACATCAATATCTAATCCATAAACGCAATCGATTCCTAAAAGTCATAATCACGAAGGTTAACAAATCCAATTTACCCTTCAGGTCATCCGGCCCGAACTCACCCTCAAATTGTTACCCAATCAGGCTCGGCCAAGGGCGGACATAGCGTGTGGAATTGCCTTCGACGTGAATAGACTTCATAAATATCTAATCGCATGTACGATAATGAGCCTTATTTTTCTTGGAAACTGCAGTCGAGGGTTGAACGTCATGACGTATCTGCTATATTGATGAACTCTGAAGTTAAGATATAGATTTATTTATTTCGTAATACCTATCAAATTTAATTACATTATAAATGAGCTTAGACCAATTTATACGAATTTATACTATGATCAGAATATTAAAACGTAATAAATATAAGGGCCTCGGCAAGAAGTACGATGTTGTATCGTTTGGCGTAGAAACTTTTGGTTCATGGGGCCCCAGCGCACGCAAATTGTTTGCTGAGATCGCGACGCGTCTGGTTGATGTAACTAAAGACCAAAGAGCTGGCGACTTCCTCGCACAACGCATCAGTATTGCGATACAGCGAGGAAATGCCGCCAGCATCCTCGGAACAATGCCACAAGGGCCAATCTTATATATATATGGGTTAGGTTAAGTAGATTAGTTAGATTTAATCTATGTTCATAAATTGTAGTTTTGAAAATAAATATATATAATGATCAAAATATTAATAATGTTCAATGTCATGAAACTATGAAAATTACAATAAATAAATAAGTTGCAGTTTCGAATACCGTTAAGGGTATCTATTCTATGCTCTTTGTATATTTGTTATTAAAATATTTATTTTTACTTTACTGGTATTTGATGTTTTTACTATACCGTCACAAAAAATAACTATTTATTTCAAACTAGGTAATCGATAGATCCATAGTACCTACCTACAACGCATACCTTAAAAATGTTTCTGTTAGGTGGGTGTGGGTGAGACACTAGTTTAATTTGCTTAAGAATGTCCTATTATTCCCATAAAATTGTTACGTATAAAAGCTGTTACGGATTTAATATATTACTTATTGTCATCATTAGAACGAGGTATGAGGGACATAGTGAAAGGTTCAATGAAATTTCATCGTATACACTTGTTATTTAAAAGTGAAATAAATAAATATGAATATAATATTAAAGAAAACGGTGGTTTGGGCCGTGTGGTGACGGCAGTAAGAATACATTTGTCACCACCCCAACTCCTCCTGCGGGTGTCGTAAGAGTCGACTAAGGGATTGAAGTGTCATTGACCATTATTTGATAAAAGGTTGATGATGGGCAGCAGCGTCATCATAGTGGACACATTACTGGGATCGCCAATCCGCGTGCCCAGCGTGGCCATTATGGGCATTTACCTCCTAATGCGTCTCTACGCATAGTTAATAGGAGAGGCCTACGTCCTGTAGTGGACTATCATAGGCTGAATGATGTATGTATGTACATATGATGTATTTTAAAAAAAACAATGTTTTGTACTTAATTGATTTTATATTAAAATAGCTTTAGGTTGCCACTAGAAAACAACTAGTAACAAAATCACTGTAGAAAACCTTTAGCTAATTTAACGAAACTACATTCGTCTCGATGTATGTGACTAATCATGTGTTACTAGCATGGACTATAATTCCCCACCGGACGGCTTTACCCGTACTTACCCTCAAATTGCTCATCGATCAAGGCTCTGCCAAGGCCGTGGCGTGTGAGTGGCCTTCCACTTACCATTCGAATAAGATGCTTATAAGTTGACTATTCTTAGCATTTTCAACCGTATTCAAAAAAGGAGGAGGTTCTCAATTCTACTGTCATGTTTAAAATTTTTTTTTTTTCAAACGATTTTGGTGATTATTTTTTATTTGAAAATGTATGCTTACCGGTTGTTTCCATTTTAACCCTCTGCGACTGACGTTACGTATATCAGACACCCGTATTTTGCAATGACGCCATTACGATTTTGATGTCAGTGGCAGAGGGTTTTTAGTCCAGTTTGGACAATGGCATCTATGAGAAAAGGCACTGGTCTCACCGCGAGCTACGAAGCTTTAAACTATCGGCTATAAACACGAACTCCCGTGTAAAAAAAAGAGACACCGCGATACTCGCGCGGTGGTGATAGCTGATAGCTGAGCTGGGCGAGTATCGCCGTGTCTCTTTTTTTATACGGCAGTGCGTATCTGCGGCGAGACCAGTGCCTATGAGTCTTAAATTTGCAATAAGTATAATGAACCAATAACTCAATATCACGCTATTTTTATGATTGTTTTTTTTAACCTACTTCAAACAAATCGAGCTGGTCCCGTTGGCACCAAGTCGGAGTATGATGATGGGATCTCGGAGAAATCATTTTAATTTTTTTTAATTTGGTGATTATTGTTTGTTGGCATGGCATTTAGAATAGTGCCGAAATAACGGAAGTCAGATTTACATGGTAAATACTAGTGAAGTAAATGCACATTTTAACTTAAAGTCTAATATTTTTGTTTGTTTTAGTTAGTTAAAATTTGGTAGTCATCATTTTACGATAAGTACTTCGAAATGTCATTAAATGTAAACACTTTAAGCATTAACACTATTAACAAGTATAAAAACCAATCAAACAGTTGTTGATGTAACTAGAGACCGAAGAGCTGGCGACTTCCTCGCACAACGCATCAGTATTGCGATACAGCGAGGAAATGCCGCCAGCATCCTCGGTACAATGCCACAAGGGCCAATCTTAGATATAGGTTAGGTTAAGTAGATTAGTTAGATTTAATCTATGTACATAAATTGTAGTGATAACTTATTATCAAACATCTAAAAAATAATTAAATAAATTAATAATAACTAGTTCACACTTTTTTATGTGTGACTTAAATATTTGTTTATTCGAAACAAATGAACTTAGATTATTTATTTTTTTGTTTTTTATTTTTTAAACACATAACCATATTAACGCTTTACTCGTAGCAGCAAAACGTACAATTCCAATGACAAATACATTCACGGCCAACTTCATCGGTTTCCATTTTATAGGTCCCATTTCGCCCAATCTCCCCCAATAGTTATCCAATCAACTCTAGGCCAAGGGCGAGTGTGGCGTGCTTTCCTTAACCTTGCCGATTGGGTAAAAGGTTAACCAATGACCGTGGTAGTTGTGGTAGAAATATGAATATCAACAAGACGTTTTTGGGCATTTTCACTTCTAGAGACACCCAATTAGCTTAACTCTCACTAAAAGTTAACTTCAATGTCAGTTTTGTAACGACAATTAAGCATTTAAAATTAAAAAAAATATTTTTTATTTTTAATCCAGAAAGAATACGCGTTTATGCAATATAAAAACATGAATAAAGTGGATTCACGTAAATAATATGTCATGCTTAATTGTCGTTACAAAACTGACATCGAAGTTAACTTTTTTGTGAGAGTTAAGCTAGTTGGGTGTCCCTAGAAGTGAAAACGCCCTTTTAGAAAAAGTAGACGTAGTCATCAGGGTCTTAAAAAAAAGGCACTGGAAAGGACCATATGGAAATTGCTCCACAGACAAGAGCCCTGCTCTTAAGTTTATGATGATGATGATGACGTAGAAGGTAAGAAAAAATGGGCTTTATGTTTCAGAACAGATTTTTTTTAGACCTGGGGCCTATTTCTCGAAAGGTTATAACTTGTAATACGAGCGGAAGTCCTTATCTTTTTATAATGTTAAAAAGAGACTTCCACTTGTATTACAAGTTACAAGCTTTTGAGAAAAGGCCTCCAGTAGCTAAACTAATGAGAATTTTCTAACAAAACTTGGCACAATTTGTACTACTGGTAAAAAGTAAGTATAGAAAAAAAAACAGTTCTTAAACATGAAAGGGTTTTTTTTCTTACCTTATCTTCCTGCTACGACCTTTAGTAACTTGAAAAATAAACTTTAATTATAATTATTGTCATGTTTCTGTTTCATGATATATGTTCTCGTGTGTATAATATAAAAGTCTTAAATAAAAAATTATAGTCATATCCGTAATTTTTTTATACGCGAAATCGCGCTAGAGTGAATCCAAAAAACCGATCACTGGTAATAATACATTTATCACCACCCCAACTCTTCCTGTGGGTATTGTAAGAGTTGATCAAGCGACTAAAGCGTCGATCAAACGACTGACCATTCATTTATTGAAGATTGACAGCAAAATCATAGTGGATACGCAACTGCGATCGCCAACTCGCTTGTACAGCGTTGCGATTATGGGCATTTACCATTAGGAAAAGTCCACGTAAGAGTATTAATATAACTAAGTGACCATTTTCTAGCGTATTTATTTATTACTTGTGCAAAGGTTACTATTTATATATCTAGATATAAAATAGAACATTACAACACAAGTGCGAAAAACATGAAGTTCGAAACGAGTGGCGATGTTTTAAATCGACGCGAGTTACGAATTTCCTATTTACACGTGTCTCGTACGACGCATTTTAGTACAGATGGTCCTCCAAAGTTTTGGACCTGACGTAAAATGAGACACTTCTCGCACTAGCGCGTAAAAAAGGCACCATCTATACTAAAAATGATAATTATGTGAATATTATGAAACACTTTTGAATCATAAGTAAATAACAGACAATGAAATGGTCACTTTCCTTATTGCTACATGACCATAACATTAGGAGAGGCCAACGCCAGGAGGCTGATCACGTGATGTAAATGTTTTCAAAGAGGTGAATTTTATTCCTAAAAAACAAACGTAAACACAAACTGTTATGGCGTGAAAACATTGTTATGCAGACCTTCGCCAAAACTTCGATGCAAACTTCGAAATTATTTTTCTTCGCCAACTTCGCCCTGTTTCCCCAATCCTAAACTTTTTAAACCGTTCACTTTACCTTTTCTGGAACTCAAATATTTCTGTAAACTTCCGAACCCATTATTTTCTTAACGAGACCGAAAGTGGTCGCACTTTGAGGCTTTTAGATTCCAATAAAATAAATATACGCGGGTAAAATCCGAGGGATCGGAAATACGATGAAGTGTTTTGACAAAGGCGAAAGGTTTTCCCAAGAGATGCGAGTATACTTGTATATTTCCGTATATTCGTGCAATACAATACAATGTTCTCATTGTTCGTTAAAATACAAGCGGATACAAGCTTTAAGAAATTCAGACGGTCTTATCGCTCAAAAACCAAGCAAACAAGATTTTTGGATACTATTTTCTCTAAACCGTAATCATATACACCCTGTTTTTTTTATTTGCGTTAAATCGAGGGGTTACGATACGTTAATAGGAGTGACCTGGTATAGATATCGCTTTTTGTTTAAATCGAAAAAAAAATGTGTTTTTACTTTTTCATACATAATAATTGAAATGGCAAGTGTGAGAGAACCTTAAGAATAAGATCTCAGCACGCTTAGCACATGATTGGTGCGACAGTATGTCGCTGTGAGATAGATTTCCTGTCTTTTACTAGCTATACTAATAAAAGAGGGACAGATAGTCTGTCTCGCGATGTCAAAATAAGTTTCATTAGGATGTAATAAAGGTTGCAATACACTTGTTCAGTACCTAAAAAAAACTTATTTTTTTATAACTCAATAACAGTAAGAGGTAAAATACTAGTTTCTTAGAGAAATTGATTATTTTTGACCCAAATAAGCTTCCCTTTAATTTAACGCAAATAAAATAACTGGGTGTATAGCTAGCACAACACGACTAAAGTAGAGGCATCGTAAGAAGTCGTTTTTGACGTTTGTTTGCACATGAAGTTCTGTAAATGTTGACAGTTAGTATAATGGAGCAAATGTCAAACTTCATTGTTTCCTGTACGGAATAGTGATGTTACTACTGTTGCTGCAATTTATCGATACGTCAATCGAAATAAATAAGTAAACCTTTTTTTATGGAGGTACGAATAATTGCTAAAATAGTAGGTACGCACATATTTTTTAAAAGTTTGTTATGGTTTCGACAGGTCCTCGCAAGCCCGTGTGCCCGGTGGATACGCGGCTTTACAGACTGTGTTGAACTTGACAACCAGATAAATGACAAAATTGATATAAAATCACGTATAATTTTATGTTTTGTAGAATAATAATTTATGTACCACTACGTTATTTATCACCTAGATGTGCTCTGATTTTAATAAATGGTTTTAGTGACTTTATATACTGTATATACGGCATTTCTCTATTTGGCATACCTACATTTTGCACTCTGAGCTAGCAAGCAAGTTTACCAACGTGGGTTGAGAGTGGATCGCTGCAGGCTGGCAAACTTGCGTCCAAGCTCATGTTCTCAACCACTGTCAGTTCTGCATTGACATTACTGCCAAGTGAAACTACCTACGTATATTGTATATCAGACTCCAATACTATTTAATACCTTGCATTACATTTGGACACCGATTACCTACTGGGTCGCGTTTTATAAAGTTACAATTTACAATTTCGCTGTTTGCCTCTCTTTCTAGCCAATATGTGCGTGCATTAGAGAGGCAAACAGCGAAATTGTAAATTGTAACTTTATAAAACGCGACCCTGCTATTAATTGTTGACCCATGATTTTCAATTTGGGTCCTATCCATCCTATAAAACATCCTACCTAAATGCGACTTTACGTCACTATGACGTCACCGGCACCAAAGTTTCGCTGCCTGCTAATGATTCTAAGTAAGATTACCAAACACTTTTTTAGTTCTAATTACCTAACACTTTTTTAATTAAATTTTTTTAATGGCAAGTACCAGAATTAACGCCCTTTCGCACTTGACTGAAAATTTTACGACGGTAAAATCGAGCGTTTCACAACACTATTGTGAGCTGTCAAAAACGACTTCTTACGATGCCTCTACTTTATTACCTAATTAGAATTAATGACATATAACCTATACATGTACGCTTACAACTATGAGCGTTGTACGCGCTGTGTATGTAAATATAATACTTATAGAGAGATTTGACTCCACAGTCAAATTTGTTACGTTTTGTGGATCTACTTTCAACTACACACTTTTGTAAGCTTATGTCTAGTAAACAAATAACATTGTTTTGACCGCTGTGTCGTTTTAGTTTCAGTAAAGTCAAATATATCTCAACATTACAAGAACAAGAAACTAAACAACATGGAGATCAGATGAAACAGAACAAAAACAGGCATTGTTTTGCCGAACAAAGCTTGGATATCGAGTTTCAACAAAATGTATGGCTTTGTTCATAGAATAATTTATCTGTTACGGTGCGTTCAAACTAAAAGAGCATTCGCTGTTCCAACCTCCCACTCTACGAAATTCGATCGGTACACAAAACGTGATTGGTTGATTTCGTAGAACGGGCGCTAGAACAGCGAATGCTCTTTTTGTTTAAACGCACCTTCAGCGGAATGGTAGAAAAAATAGTAAAGTTTGATCTGGCGAGCAGCGAGTATGATAAAGATATGGTGGCGTCCGGACCTCTTTTCTATAGTTTCATCTCTGATCCATCCATTCTCCATCACCATAGCCCGTTAGACTTTTCCATTTACTCCTCAATAGTCTCCATACTCCTACTGGGACCGGTTAACAGATATCTATTTTTGTGTCCGTGAATGCAGCAAAAGCAATACAACACAGCAAATTTCTCCAAAAAGCCTCTACGTGTTGGAACTTTATCCCCGCGCAAGCCTATCAAAATTCCGGGACGTAATAGCCCGTGAAACAAAGTAGATACAAATAATAACGATTAATTTCTGACATTAAGCCTATACATGATTAGTAAATACAGTAAAATCTTATTACGATATTGATATTGTAATTTACAGTACTAAACCTAAGACAATCAGATATATTACAGGTCCAACCTAAAGTGTAAAGGCCCGGCCACGACATTAGTCTAAGGCGACCAGCGGCGAATGAATCCATGAGTTGGAGCGGGATGCCGATATGGGTACGAGGGGGAGCACCATACGTTTTCCGTTAAGCCGGTCGTCTTAGACCGATGTCGTGGTCACGGCGTTAGACTAAGAGCCACAACATACCTACTCAATAACTGATATGGATGTAAGATCTATACGATGCCATGATGATTGCAAATGAGCATAAGCCCTGGATGGTAAGCAGCCACCATAGCCTATAGAGGCTTCAAAGTAAAGTATTTTCACCAAAAAGTATGAAAGCTTTAAATTTACTGGTATTTCTTCCAGTTTACTACACACTGTTGTGTTTCCTCATACTTATAAGCTTTAAACGAAGTGTGAAGAAGCATCTAGCGGACCAGCAAGGCAGTGGCAACTGACAGGCCTGTTCAGATGCATGCCATTAGTGGCTATACATGCTGTGCCACATAATTGTAAGAAACCATCTTTTGTATACATACCATGTTTGAGCAATAAATTATTTCATTTTCATTTCAGGTCTCCTGTTCGTTGACGCCGCGATTTAGGCTCTACTTTTCACTTACGATCAAGTGGAGTGGAGCCACTTTGTTGTGCCAATATAAAAAAAAAACCTACTTGAAACCCGCTTACGCGGTAAAGTAGTGACTGTATAAAAGTTGATAAAGCGTGGCATTAGTACCGAGTGCAGTACAATGGGAGGACAAAGGGAGGCTTTGTGGGAGGCTGAATAAATGCTGTATTAACGTAACTCGGGAAACAGCTGGCTGAATAGTGTGTAAGCATTTGTAAATATCTGTATTTCAAGGTGGTAATGATATACTTTTCGCCGCTGCAAAAAGGTGGGAAGTATTATTGTTAGTAGTATTCGTAAATACTGCGGTATAAATAGTTCGTATAATTTTGAATTTGTAGTTTATGGTGAAATATTGGATACATAAACCGTTAAATCAAAAACTTTAAACAAAAAAAACACCATCTTTCGATTATGATCAGACACCGTAAACTGCGATCGAAATCCATTGAAATGACGTATGACAACCTGTTAGGGATGGCGATGGTTCTACATGAACTAAAATATTATGTACGAAAAGAATACAAATAGTAATAACTGAACAGAATCTGAATCTCATTTTAATGCTATTTATTATTACAGTGAAATGGTAATTTTTTTAAATTCTATTTACAATTTTGATCAAAAACTCTCCAAATTTTTCACTTTGGATATTGAGTAATAATTTGCACATATTCGATGGCGAAACAAAGCAAACAATACAATCAGAATCCCTATTTTCTGAAATAAAAACTTATTATTTATTATTATTGTAGATAAGGACCAGAAAATTTGCCGCATCGACCGGTTGCGATCTATTGTGGCAACCCTGTTTTATAGTTCATTACTAATACCCGTTGAGTCTAGGAAGTTCCAGATTAATATTCTGTACCTCGTGAAGTTGAAGTACCTGCCTAGCTAGGTGAATACTTCTTTTGTATATTAGTGGTCCGCTGCAGTGTTATTCACTAAGGAAACCGCCTTGCTGTCAGCGCTGTGTCAGTGCTGCGGCAGCGTCGAGCCTAAAAATGGTATTCACTAATGTACTTTAAACGACACTAGTACTCGGCGACGAATGCGGCGTGAGCTGGAACTACATTGCGTCGAAAGTTTGACGTTTAATGTATGAACTTCGTATTCTCTAACGAAAAACAGCGACGAACTCGCCCACAACCTCGCTCACAGCCTCGATTCTTAATGTCAAATCAAACAGCTAGGATTTTAGACAAGGCTGTCTCGACATCGAGCTCGTTGACGAACGCAGCGTCGAATGTGTCAATAAGAGAATAGCATAGCAGGAGAAAAAAACTTACTTAATTGTTTGTAAAAAAATAATAAATTATTATTTGTCCGATATCTGGTTTTCAATTGCGAATTCGGAAGGCGATCGGAACGAGCCACCCGTGTCCGTTCAACGTCCGGCGAAACGTCACGAACACCAAAGTTTCATTTTCCTTACTGATTTATTGCCGTTCTTTATTACTCGGATTTGAAAAAGATCCGAGAAAGGGGAACTGAGTGCTTTTTGGATTTTCTGGCAGCTCGATTAATACATTAATGGATAGCACTGTGGTCCCGCGCCCTAAGAAGCGCGGTCATAGGCATTACGCGCAGTTAACAGCTGCATTAATGCATGCCAAAGCATGTAATTATGAAATATTATAGTAAATTACAGTTAAATAATCAAACTATAGTACTATAACGATATTTTATTAGGTTTATAGAACTATAGTTTGTAACAGTAACAGTACTAGAGCACTTAAATTATATCGGTAAGAAAATAAAAATAACGTAATAATTACAATTATATATTTAAACTAATTACATCTAATTTAAACGAATTACTGTCCAGAATGATTATCTTATTACATTTTAAATAGTTCTACCTGTAATTAAATTAGTGTATACAATTAAAATATAGAATCTACGTGTCGCCTAATGAACATCTCTCCTTATGACTTGTAATAATTCATAACTAGTTATAACAAATTTACTGCATACATGATTGCTTATATTCGCTATGCCCGGTACTCCCATCAAACCCCCATTTCTCTATTTAAACAAACTCGTTAGTGAGATCAATATTTTTTACAACATTTTTTCGGGATTCTAGTATTCTGCATGTTGTATGGTCCAAAAATATTGTGATTATATTTCGGCAGATGATTCCGTAACATATACGTAACTCACTGATGGATAACACAGCTTCTTAGCCTCCAAATTTTGTTGATAGGATGGTAACGCATTCGGAAACTTCATATTAATAATTTTTTTTCATCAAATTATACTGATGATTACTCAACTTTGCCTTATTTATAAAAGATAACACTTCATCCACAGAATTGATGTGAGATTGACTGGATTCACTAAGCAAGAGTTTATCGATGATCTACCTTAGCTAGCTCCACTAATCTGCGCCGTTTGGACCTTTTGCTGCAGTCCATGAAATCCTTTCTAAAATTATGGCCACTCGTTGAAGAACAATCACTACCCGGCAGGCACTCTGCTAGGTGCACGGTACTATCTACATTTTCATTCGATAGATTACAGACTTCAATGCTGTTCAGGCAATCACTGTATTTTTTTAACATACGAGATTTTGATCGCTGGATCTTTTTCCAATTGCTGTCTATTATTAAATAACGAATAATAATATATTCTCTTGCATAAGTGAGAAATCTTCTCATGTAAGTTATCGGTATTGACATTTTCAACATCTGGCAGTAACTGTGATAGTGTTTGAAACACTTGACGAATTCCTTCAATGTCGCAATCGGTCTTCTTAACAGACAATCAAGTCTCAAAAATAAGAATTCTTATAAAAAACACTTAAAATGTGTACCTAAAATAAATAAATAAACAGTTAAATAAAAATTAGTTTTTTCGTAGCATGTTCTACGCCTTTGAACGCAAGGCGTAGACCTCTTCTATAGCCCACAATCGCAAGTCAACGCAAAATTTCTTAATTTATTCGTAAAATTGAGTTTTTAATAAACATTATCATATATCATTTATTACTGGCATCGGCCGGCATAGTAGTTAAAAGTTTCGATAAAAATCAGAAAACACTAAATAGTATTGCGACTTAACTGCCTTGGCGTAGCACCTCATTAGTAAATATATTATGTATTCATAATTTAAAAAGAACCACAAAACATATAATGCAGACCTTCAACTTGAATATTCATTGCAAAGCAAACGTGTACCAATATTTTTTTTTTGAAAAAACTCGTGTCGCGTATTACGCTAATGAGCTTCTTGATAACACAAGTAACACGGACTTATCCATTGTGTTGACTTCAGATGACCAAAAATAAATGTTCTATAAAACAAGTTGCAATTATTTTTATACCATGACTTAATATGACTAATAGGTAAGTAATTAGGATAATGATAATGATATTATTCAATCATCGTCATTGGACCTCTATAACCTACTACGGGACCACAGTGGATAGTGTTGATTTGAATTTAGTACAGAATAATACCTGAGTTTACTATTTAGGACTAGTCAATTAAATGTATCTGTTCATGTTTTTTTCGTTTATTATTCCGGTATCAAGCAACAGGCAACGACTAGGAGTTTCTTCGCTAGGGATCTCTTTGCCCGCAGACATCTCAAACAAATAATTTATAATCATGCTGGCATAGATAGAAGAAATCCATCTAAGTCCTCAGGGTATGCAGCGCAGAGGCGATTTTTTGGTCACTATGTCCATGGGCCTCAGTTCCCGCTTTCCATCAGGTGGGCTGAGAGCTCAGTTGTCTAGCTTCGTCAAAAAAAAACTCAATGAATCATTAGTCTAATCGTAACTAGTTGGTTTATACGTGTAAAAAAAAAAATATATAATTATTTCGTTATTGTGTCGACACTGTCGACTATAATGACGCTGTTGCCCATAACCAAGCTTCACCAAATGAGATTTGGAGTGGTGACAAACGAAGTCCGCGTGGTGATGGCACTAAGAAACTGAATGCGTAATAAATACTAAATGTATGTAAGAATTACTCTCATTGTGACAATATACAAAATATGTGTGAATCTATCACTCATAAATCGAACAGAAAATGATGATAAAAAAGATAAAATGGAGGCCACCGGAAACTGTCTTCAATTAGCTAAAAGGACTTTTCTCAAAATAATTAAAATTTAGGCGCTCGGATACTGCCGATAAAACGACTGACCTGGTTTTACATCGTTTTAATTACCTTTTGATTTCGTATATTTGACTTTCACTGATTAATCTCAATTTATTTCATTACTCTATTATGATTTTTTCGAAAAGGGACAAAAAGTTTTACAATTTGCACAACAATTAATTTAGTAGTACTTATACCAATCGGTGGACGAAGTAGGTTATTGAATGGGTGGTCAAGAATATCTGCTGGGAGACCACCGACAAGATGGTCCGACGACATCTGCCGAACCGCAACAAAGCAGTGGATGCTACTAGCACAGGACCGAGGAAAGTGGCTTAATAAAGAAGAGACCTATACCCAGCAGTGGATGGACACGGGCTGAATAGATAGATATACCAATCGTCTGGATGCGGGTGGCACAGGACCGGTAATTGTCGCAATCTTTGGGGGAGGCCTATGTTCAGCAATTCACGTCTTTCGGCTGATATGATGATAGCAATCGTCAGTAGAATCTAAAAACATAAATATGACTGATTTTCCATAGCATTTAACGTCTTTGACACATATCGTGAAACACGTTCGCAGAAATATTTTTACGTGAATACTAATAAATATAAATAATTTTGACCTAAAACTTATGTGAACTCAAGGTATGTGGTTTTAAGTTCTTAATAAAACCAATATTATGTTCTAAAAATGCATGATTATTGAACAATGCAAGTTTTTAAGTTTGTTTACATTTTGTTAGATAGATGAATGGTATACATGGATATGGCACAAGTTTTTAACTTAAAAGGAGGATTCAACACCTTATGTATCAATTTGTTGGAAATAAATGAATTTGAATTTGAAAAAAAAAAAAAAAATGTCCCATAATTACACACAAATTTATACAAATTATATAATAATATTATAAGAATGTGTGATATAAATAATTACACACCTAGGAAACTACTTATTTTCTTCTTAATCAATCCCGAAACATTTTAATTATCTAGTCAGTTTTGATATAAATTTGTGTATAAATTTGTGTCCCATAATCTTGGGACACAAATTATGGGACATAAAGGGGAAGTACCTTAAATATCGTAAACAGGATATCGCGATTAAAGAAGACTTCATTTTAATATGAATTGCTTTAAAAAAAAACAAAAAAATTTAGCTTTTTCTAGGCATCGAACCTACATTAATACGAAAAGTTTTTTTTTCGTAATTTTATGATGTCATTCGAAAGAATGGATAAAAATCCTCTATTTCCCTAAGAAACATAGTATCTAAAACTAAAAGGATAACCAAAAATGTTTGCTTCAAAATTCTTAAGAAAATTCTAGTTGGTTCGGTTTCCGGGTGAACTAAGTATTTTTTTGAAAAACTTAAAATTTGAATGCAGTTTGATTTGCCTTTAAAAATAACATAAGGTCTTCTGTCAGTAAAATATCCCCTCTAGAATATAAGGTACTTTCCCTTCATATCCCAGTCATGGGACGCACTGTATACATAACTAGGTACACCCACGTGCATATATGTATTTTATTCAACTGCAAAATAAAGTCTGCAAAGTTTTCTTTGGATCCCTTTGCAAGAGTATAAATGTCGTTTTTATTTAGAGTTCCATAGTAAACTAGTAATCTTTATAGTTTTGCCATGTCCGTCTGTCCGTCTGTCTTTCCGCAGCACAGCTCAGTGACAGTACTAGATTATTGCTGTTTGGCAAAGGTATACATATTTGTCATGCAGACATAAAATAAAATATGAAATTCCGGGTTTTTTGTAATGAAATCTCATGTATGAAAAATAATCTGCCCAGCCGTTTGTTGAACAAAGGAACCCTACACTGCGCGTGGCCCGACATTTTTGGTCGGTTTTTTGTAGAACAAATAGGTATCAAAACTGTAACATTTGTTACACTGCAGCTTAATTACGTGCAAAAGTTTTCAGTAGAAATTTCCACAATTAAGCCTGGTCAACAGTTTTTACGAACACCCGAAATGAATTCAACTTTTGCGCACTCACGCTTGTTTATATCTCTAAGTTTGACTGTTAGCTGTTTCGTTTGGAAAATAAAATACACATAAAAAAGGCTAGATTTTTTTCCCTCAAATAAATAAAAAACATAGATATCTTGGGACGTCTTATACAAATCGACCACGGTAAGCTTAATTAAGGTTTGGGATATGGGAACCAGGTGACGATATATAATTATAATACACATACAATATACATACATAGACTATAGACAGCCATGACCAAGAAACAAGTATTTGTGATAATTAAATACATGAATAATCTGGTGATGGAATCTTTGAGAAATTTGTGGAAGGGTCATGAATTCAAAACTTTTGAATAATTAATTGTTATTAGCATCCATTAAATACAAAAGCGACACAAGTCAAAAAATTACTTTTTACAGGGGAGCTGTTTAAAGATTTTGTATTCGTTTTTTGGTCACAATTTTTTTTTACAGCATTAATATTATATGTGTTATATACCAATTTGTAGGTATTTTAACCTTCTTTTGATGTGTTTGGTTATTAGAAAGTAATATGTGCTGTGCAAGCTTTTATGAGCGTATACGTCCGTTTTGCATAAAAAAATAACATTAACTCTGAATTTTTTTTTACGTCAAAGGCCACAAATACAAAAGAATAAGCAGTTATTTCTTTTAAATCATACATAATATCATGTCTTAAACATTTAAATACTGTTTTTTTAACAAAACTGAACCAGACAAAACTTTTTCTTACTGTTTCTTTACTTACATATTGTCAGAACATGTTTATAGGTACCCGCAAAACCGGGGTTACTTTGATTAATTTTAACTTTGGTTACATATTTCGATAAATTTAACGGACGTACTAGTTTAAAATTCAGATATAATTATCGGTTTTCTTCAAGAATCAACCTGCTATATAAAAAAATGTGGTACCTTTAGTTAATATACAGGGCGTCCCACGGCGATGCCACGTGGAGGGAAAGTACCTTAAATATCATAGATAGCGTATTTTGCTGAGAGAAGACTTTATTTTATTTTTAAGACTTAGTAAAATTGCATTCAAATTTTTTTGTTTTTTTTTTTTTAATGTATGGGAAAAAAAAATATCGCGACTTCGGAGAAAAAATACCTTAATTATTGTAAATGAACATCTTACTTAAAGAAGACATCATTTCGATTTAAAAAAACAAGTTCCAACTTGTTTTCAATTTTTTTTTATTTTTTTTTTAAACTCGAATGGATTTTTTTTTTTGTTTCCGACCTATGTTATTTGTTATTTAGCATAAAATAATTCTCACATTGAATTCTTTCGATTGGTATGACAAAGCTACAGGATATTTTTTTCTCGTGTAGCGGGTTCGAGTCCCGGGTTAACCATGAAATTATTTAAATGCAATTCAAAATGTTTTTTAAATCGAAATAATGTATTCTTTCAGTAAGATGTTCATTTACAATAATTAAGGTATTTTTTCTCCGATGTCGTGATTTGTTTTCCATGCTTATTTTTTTCAAAAAAAATCAAAAATTTTTAAAACAAATTGGTACTTGTTTTTTAAATCGAAATAATGTCTTCTTAATTATTGTTTTCTTTAAGTAAGATGTTTATTTCCAATAATTAAGGTATTTTTTCTCTGATGTCGCGATTTGTTTTCCATGCTTATTTTTTCAAAAAAAATCAAAATTTTTTTAAACAAATTGGTACTTGTTTTTTAAATCGAAATAATGTCTTCTTAATTATTGTTTTCTTTAAGTAAGATGTTTATTTCCAATAATTAAGGTATTTTTTCTCCGAAGTCGCGATATTTTTTTTTTCCATACATTTTTTTTTTTTTTAAATCTAAAAAATTTGAATGCTATTTTACTAAGTTTTAAAAATAAAATAAAGTCTTCTTTCAGCAAAATACGCTATCTATGATATTTAAGGTACTTTCCCTCCATGTGGCATCGCCGTGGGACGCCCTGTATATAAAATAAATACAACGCGATCAAAATTATATTGTTGAGAATGGAATTAATACTTTGATACCACTTATTTTTACTATAAACTGGAAATAGTTCACCTAAAAGCACGTAAATAATAAAAATCGGTTAATTACATCTTTAGTTATTTGTTTTTTCTATGTGTATTGTATTTGTGTGGTGGTTACTATGATCCCATACTAAATGATCCAAATTGATATGTTTTGACGGTTTACTAGTTTTTTCATTAGAATTGATGCAAGAACTTATTTTTTGCCGATACAAAAGTATATCTTTCAATATTTAATTGTAGAGATAATAAGTCTTTCCTAAAAATCTACTTATGATTAGTAATAATGTAACAATTGATTTTTCTAGACGACATGACAGTTTAGCGCTAGTACTTGGGTACTACCTATGTAGTGAAGCAATGCCTGTCAAGTAAACATCTTTTTTCGATTTTTGAAAGATTTACATGTAATACACAAAAGTAACGTCACGTTTGTATACTACACTTATATTAAATAAAAGTTCTGTACAATAATGACTGCAGTCTATATTTTAGTAATAATTTATTCGTGTATGATGCCGTGCTTAATGTCTAATAATTTATTTTAAATACAGTCATCATCCCTGTTGGCATTCCCAAAAGTGAAAAAATAAATACTACTAATATAAGTTTTTAGATTCGTTAAAACATACACCGGGGTTAGATCTTTGTTTGTTTTACTTGTATTGTATACAAATAATATAATAGGAAAGTATGACAAATACTTAATAATCCTAGGTTTATGCCATTATTGTTTCTTCGTAGTCGCAATTATAGGTACACAAAATTCAAAGTCATCTTCCACACAATCTCTAATATACTTTTAAGTAAAACGAACACAATACAAAGTACCACGTTTTACAATTACTTTTTTGTAAGATGTATTGTATTATTTAAGATTTCATGCAAAAATACTCAATTATTCAATCTGGTACATTTATGGATTTTAATATTATACTGAATTAAAAACGGTTGTAAATGCAACAATGTTTTTTGAAATTCAACATTCCGTATTGCGGCTCCTTTGTTTATAAAGAAATCTTAACCATACATATTTACTTTATTCAAAACAGCATCATGTATAAATATGGCTCCTGTGATTGATGCATTCGAATATATTTTTAATTCAAAATAGTTGCAAATCCTAATACGGCAGTTTTGATGAATAAAAAATTAATTTTAAGAGGATATTTTAAAATTAAAGCTGCCACATTCTGTTTTACAACTCCTTTTTATATAAAGAAACATAATATTTACGTATATATTTTATTCAAAACGGCCACATCTACAAATATGGCACTTTTGCTTACATATTTTTTAACGTAATCACTTATTTTTTCGTTTCATGGCACTTTTTCACAAAAATGTCGTGCGTTTTGGTCGACAGTCGAGTCACAACTGACAAAATGGCAGTGTAGCACTGAAATTAGTCTCGAAAGAGCGATAGTGCAAAAAGGGCACCTGCATAATTTTGATACTTACTAACGTCAAATCGACAGGTGTCTTAGTGTCACGTAAAATATTAATGCTTATAATGTCGTTTTTGCAATAAAATCATTTTTCACGGTTTTTGAGTTGTGTCGCTTTTGTATTTAATGGACGAAATATTATCGCTGATTTATTCCATTTGATTATTACGTTTATTGGCCGTGCGGTGACGGCAGTAAGAATATATTTGTCACCACTCCAACTCCCCCTGCCACCGGGTATCGTAAAAGTCGACTAAGGGATTGAATGTCACTGACCATTATTTGATAAAACATTGATGATGGGCAGCAGCGTCATCATAGTGGACACATTACTGCGATCGCCAATCCGCTTGCCCAGCGTGGCGATTATGGGCATGTACCTCCTCATGCGTCTATACGCATAGTTAATAAGAGAGGCCTACGTCCAGCAGTGGACTATCATAAGCTATGATGATAAGACTATAAGACTATGATGATGATTACTTTTATTGAATAATGCCGTAAGTGTATATACGAGCCCCGATGCAGTGGAGTAGTGGAGTTCGTCTAGTTCGAAACAATTTTTACAAATTTTTGAATATTTTAAAAATGATCACATTATGCTAATGATAAATTGTATTATGAACGTTAGTCATGGTTAATGTACTACATTTCAAGAGACACAACAATCTGAAGTACGCTTTTGTTGTTTAATAAATCGATTTTAACAAACCAGTGTCTAAATTATATTTTCGTTCACCACCGTAATTCCGCGCTTATAACCTTGAAGCAAAATTCGCAGTGCATCAGGTGTACCATGTCGTCTTTAATATTAATGGCGTTCTTTACATTCATTGATTATTTACAAAATTAAAAATTGTGGAAATAATTTAAAAAAATACCTCTCGTGAAATAGTTTTTTTTTTATTCTGATTTATTAAGTCCAAATAATTTATACTCAAAGAAACTATTTTAGTACTACTATTGAATAGTGAAGGTTTTGTCTCTAAACCTTTTCCCCCGGATGAACGGGATAATCTCGAAAAACAGTCTAACTGGACGAGAACATAGTTATGCATCGGGGCTCGTAGAACAACAATCTCAATTTTAATCTACTTATCGTGTTTAATTCTTACTTTACCTTAAAACATTTTGAAAAGAAAAGTCAACAGCATTCTCAGATTTTCATTAAATATTTAATTCCACGTAAATCCGAGACAAGCGCTTAAATCTCATAAGAGATGTATGAGTTTGAGTTAGAAGTTGTTCATACCTCGATGAAGTGTTGACTGTTGATCTAATTCGATGTTTAAATATTTTTTGGCAAATGTTTTACTTGCCAGAGATTAAAAGGCTGAGCAGTTAAAATATTATCGTTGTAACAGAATATTATACAGTCAGATACTAGACGGTTAGTAACCTTTTTAGGGTTCCGTAGTAAACTAGGAACCCTTATAGTTTCGCAATGTCCGTCTGTCCCTCCGTCTGTCTGTCCGCAGATAACTTATTGGACGTTAGTACTAGAAATTTGCAATTTGGTACAGGTATACAGGCATATATTAATCACGCTAACAAAGTCGTAGAATATATATATTACATTTTTAAATCCTAAGCACTTAAGGTGCATTTAGACCAAACGAGCATTCGCTCATTCTATCCCCCACTCTACAAAATCAACGAATTTCGACGAATCGCATTTGTGTAACGAACGAATTTCGTAGATGAGGGATAGAATGAGTGAATGCTCGTTTGGTCTAAATGCATCTAAATTTCGGGGATTTGTCTCGGTCACTCCAACAAAGACGTCATTAGAGGGACAGAGAAACATCCCCGCAATTTGCGAACTTCGGTGTTTGCAGTAGTCTCTCTCTCGCACTTGTGAATTCGACGAAAGTGTGACAGAGGCCACACTTCGTTCGTAGTTCGCGGTAGGACCTCTGTTCTCTTAAAACCTAAGCACTTAGTAGTCTCCTAATAAATAACGGTTTATGAGCCGCGTGACCTCCGTTGACCGGCCTAACGTTTATGAAAAACCCTGTATGAAACGATTTATTTAAAAGCATACTCATTTATTAATACGCCAGAGCGTTTTCTTTTAATATGCTAAGAGCGCATTTAATTCAAATAAATTAAACGTCGTTCTGTGAAAAAATGCGAATGTGAAATAAAAATATAAAATATGCGTCAGAAATAACGTGCAGGATTAAAGGTTAGTAGACGTAAAAGCATTTTATGCGTCAAGTGTAGGTACCGCAATATCGTCTATCCGATTTATACTGCGACCTTCAATTGTTTTGTTCAATTGTGCCAAGATGGGCAGGACATAGCGCTTTTCTTAACACCGCGCATATTTCGGCGCAACATATTTGACATAATATGTTTCTAGAATATAGCCAATCAGATCTTTCATGGACCAATAACAACTA
This sequence comes from Thaumatotibia leucotreta, assembly GCA_025490895.1. Taxonomy (NCBI): domain Eukaryota; kingdom Metazoa; phylum Arthropoda; class Insecta; order Lepidoptera; family Tortricidae; genus Thaumatotibia; species Thaumatotibia leucotreta. The sequence goes on from JALPQI010003028.1 coordinate 59,255, forward strand.
TTTTTAAATGGTGATTTAAGTTTTTATAGGTTGATATTGAAATTCATTATCGTGATGCATTGAAGAGCGGGTGACACTTGTCAACTAAAATTCAGGACCATTTTTGAAAGGCAATTTAATATGGCGTGCGGCTTCCATGTTTTATTTGTTCGTAGGATTTATATTAACTTTGAACTGCGGCCCTAGCATAACTTGTGTTGGACAGCAACTCGCGATCTACTTGCTACTCTTTCTATATGCACTATACATTTTGAATGCATAATATTTTCCCGGTGAATTTTCACTCAAACGTACAAATGTATATCGCTGTCACAGTGGTTTTCAGTATCAGTTTCACTGAAGCTAATTTAGACTGAAAGGCGAATTCGTTTTCGTAAAAATACGAAGGGTAAAAATTGTTTTTGAGACCATAGATAAACATAGGTCGCTACTGTTATGTCCCCATAAACAATTGTGCAATTAAATTAAGCAAGTTAAATTTAGTTTACCGTAGCATTACTGGCATCTACCTTACAACCTCTTAGTGAGGGCATTTAAGGAAGTAAGAGTACCTACACCTAATGTTTTTAGTACTATAGCTCTCAATCACCTTTATTGTCGCTATACTTCTGTTGTTTCTCAAATAAAGATAATAATAATAATAAAGCCGGACGTAGTGCCTTTCTAAACACGCGCATTTTATTTTCTCGGCGCAATATCTTTGACAAAGTGCAATAGAATAATAATATAGCCAATCAAAACTTTAATAGACCGATAACAACTATTTTAAACAGCGGTTTAAGTTTATATAGATAAAAACCCGATGTCTCCGTCTAACGGGTGACCTTAGTCCAGTTTTCGAGATACTCGCAGCGATCGTATCAAAGATCGCCACCGATAAAAATGTGGAGTGGATCTGCCGGCCGTCTGGCAGATTTTTTCTGTGCAATAATAGCCATTGAAGCCAAAATTTAGTCCATTAATCCTTAGTTGTGTTATCTAGTAAACAACTTTCTAACCTAAGAGTACATGTTTCCTGTCGTAAACTGCTGTTTCCTTGATTAAAAATTAAACAATTTACTAATCACTACGGACGGATTGCGCAAACACGGACTCGGGTATTTTGGTATAGGCAAATATGGCAGTTTACAACAGAAAACGTGTATGTACTTTTAGGTTAAAAAGTTGTTTACTAGATAAGACAGCTAAGGCTGAATTGGACTTTATAATATGAAATACCTTTAACGATCTCTTCTCCGAGCCTCAACTGAAACGTCATAGGCTTTTATAAATGACATTAATGTTTCATTGCAAAGTGTTCGAAACATTAGAACCTAGTTAAATCTAATTAATATGTGCGATATAATCCGTTTAAATAGTTTTATTTCATAAGTAACCATAGCGATAAATGAAAAACATATCAAATATGTTTAAGTTTGAAGTATAGATCCAGTCTAGCCAGTTTTCAAGCTAAAGAAAATCGATTGTCAACAAAAAACCTTCAAGACAGCATAAAAGATTTATTGCGTTCGTGTGACCGGCTGTGAATGAGAAGGGTTCGCGGATTTTCGGTCGCTTCGGACAGAATTAATTTAATGGTACGTGGATCCTGAATGGAGTGATCTGATAATGTGATGCAGGTCAAGCCTGGGCCGTTCAGGTAAGGATAATCTTCTTCTTATGGTGCCATGCCCAGTCTAATGGGGTTTGGCGGTCAGTGTGGCATTTAGCTTTCTGTGGGCCTTTCTGCAATCATATACAAGCGATGAGTAGCTAAAAAAAATATGAGAATGACAGATTCCTACTAAAAGTCACGTGAAAGGTGCGTCTCTCCTTGGCGCGCTCTCCTGCGAAATCTAAAGCAGAGCTAAACAAAACCCAGCGCTCCCAGGCTACGCGATGGAAGTGTGTTACTCTAAATCGAATCGGAGGGCCGCTGGCCCGAAAAGCTTGCGTTTAAAAACATTTTTTACCTTTAATTATTTTTTTATGATAAATTGATAATTGTACGGAACCCTTCGCGCGCGAGTCCGACTTGCACTTGGCCGGTTTTAATTTCCTAAAGATCTGTGCAATCTGATATGTGCCAATTTTTAGGGATCCGTACTTGTATTAGTGCGCTAAGTGGGTTTAACCTTGGCCATTCATAAAGAAATAAATATCTTGGGATATAATAATATTACACAAATCAACCTAGTCCCACGGTACGCTAAATTAAGGCTTGTGATGTCGGTACCAGGCGACGATATACTAGATACTTAAGTACATACACAACCATTACTATGGAACAAATATTTGTGATAAATAAATACACAAATAATGCCCTCGCCGGAATTCGAACCCGAAACCTCCAGCTTCGTAGGCAGGGTCACTACCAACTAGGCTACGGAGGCTGACGAATGGTTATAAGACGGCGGCTGGCTGTAAGGTGGTATGTATATGTATTTTAGAATGCATACGCTCAGAAAGTGCACATTTTATGGACAAACTTATGCTAAGAAGGTGACACTGAAAGCTTTTTCATAGCGCTTTTAAGTACACATAATAATTATTTATAATACAACGTTATAGTCGTAGACTGCTAGCCCGAAAAGAAGTATTATTGGACGAGAAACTGGGCGGGAAATGTAAAAAAGTGTGAAATAGTTATTTTTACTACTCACATTCAATCACGCACATCATATCTGATGATAACCGGCTATTTAGGCTATAGGTTGGTAAATAGTCGGTGTACCTATTTACTGGCATAGAGGAAATCCATCTAAGTCCTCAGGGTAGGCAGCGCATAAGCGATTTTTTGGTCACTATGTCCATGAGCCTTAGTTTCCGCTTTCCATCAGGTGAGCTAAAAGCACAGATTTAGATATTCAGTAGATGAAGTAAATAGCACCATTTGTATGGGAACCAAGCGTGCCGACTTTTTAGCTGTCACTGAGATGTCACGGTCGACATTTAGTGATAGGAAAACCTAAACGATTCAAGGACACCAATGCCCCTCCGCTCCGCAACAATGCAGCCGTCTCTTTCCCGATTTTATATCTGTGGGCTCGCTCGCTCACTATTATATTTATTGTAGAACGAACAACACTAGTCGCTAAATTTGACGGACGAATGAGAAATGGGCTGTACTACAAAGTCGAAGCGATACGCGAGAGTATCGCTAGTCTCATATTCATCATCTCTTTCACACACGTGGTCGATCAAACGCTTAAAGCAAACGCAGCAATGCAACGTAAATGCCGGTTTGTAACGTAATTCTATAGTTACTTGGGCACATCCTTGGACGTATAAATAAAAATACGGAAAAAATTATTAAAAATGACTTCACGCACAATATTATTTAAAAAAAAACTTTAAAAAAAGTAAAAAAAGTTTTAAGTTAAACGGTTTTTATTGCACCAAAAACTAGAAAATAAAAATTAGTTGTAACTTACCGTAAATGCCACTTTCTGTAGATTAATCACGAGAAACTATTATCACTGTAGTCTTCCCAAGTCGGATGCTGAAAACCACGTTTAGCCTCTGTGTCAGTGGATTAAGCGTTACCTAATCGGAAACTTTTACCAAACTGAAATAAAAACGTGGGGCGTACGCAATTGTGTTTAAGTCGCTATATAGTTATTTAAGAACACACATAGAAATCAAAACAGCAAAAGTGTAATAAGTTCTGTTCGGGCCTTGATAAAAGTTAGAAGTGTTGGAACAGATGGATGATGAATTGCAAAATTAAAGCTGCAATTTGATATTTTGAACTTGCATGTTTCTTTATTATAACGCCCCACGTTTTTATTTTAGTTTGGTAAAAGTGTCCAATTAGGTAACGCTTAATCCACTGACACAGAGGCAAAACGTGGTTTTCAGCATCCGACTTGGGAAGACTACAGTGATAATAGTTTCTCGTGATTAATCTACAGAAAGTGGCATTTACGGTAAGTTACAACAAATTTTTATTTTCTAGTTTTTGGTGCAATAAAAACCGTTTAACTTAAAACTTTTTTTACTTTTTTTAAAGTTTTTAGTGCAATTGTTAAGTTAATTTCCGATATTATACCTACTTATACTAGATCAAAGATGTTGTTTGTAATATGCAATACAATTATGCACTGCTAGCGTTTAACTTTCGCGCTTTAATCACGACACATATGTAAACGTAATGGACATTATTTTATTAACGAGAGGGGAATCCCTGCTGACTAGATATTTTTAGAAATCCGACACTAAAATAATGTCAGCTTGAATGCCCGAAGTGTCACAAATGGACATGTTATTCATACAATACCTTAGATAACAGAGATCTGACAATATGGAATATATCAATCAATTTGGTTTGTTGAGAATATCTAGTTAAAATTTTTATATTGTACACATTATACAAGTCGAATTTCGAGACTATAAAATATAAACTCATACTGTCAGTCGACCATCAGCTGGAGGGCCGCAGGCCCGACGGTTTGCCCTACGCGATCCACTTACGCTGTCACTCTATAAGCTGGAGGGCCGCAGGCCCGACGGCTCGCCCTACGCGAACCACTCACGCTGTCACTCTACCAGCTGAAGGGCCGAAGGCCCGACGGCTCGCCCTACGCGATCCACTCGCGCTGTCACTCTATCAGCTGTAGGGCCGCAGGCCCGACGGCTCGCCCTACGCGAACCACTCACGCTGTCACTCTATCAGCTGGAGGGCCGCAGGCCCGACGGCTCGCCCTACGCGATCCACTCGCGCTGTCACTCTATCAGCTGGAGGGCCGCAGGCCCGACGGCTCGCCCTACGCGAACCACTCACGCTGTCACACTATCAGCTGGAGGGCCGCAGGCCCGACGGCTCGCTCTACGCGAACCACTCACGCTGCCACTCTATCAGCTGGAGGGCCAAAGGCCCGACGACTCGCCCTACGCGAACCACTCACGCTGTCATTCTATCAGCTGGAGGGCCGAAGGCCCGACGGCTCGCCCTACGCGATCCACTCACGCTGTCACTCTATCAGGTGGAGGGCCGCAGACCCGACGGCTCGCCCTACGCGAACCACTCACGCTGTCACTCTATCAGCTGGAGTGCCGAAGGCCCGACGGCTCGCCCTACGCGATCCACTCGCGCTATCACTCTACCCGTAGGAGGGCCGCAGGCACGACGGCTCGCCCTACGCGATTCACTCGCGCTGTCACTCTATCAGCTGGAGGGCCGCAGGCCCGACGGCTCGCCCTACGCGATTCACTCGCGCTGTCACTCTATCAGCTGGAGGGCCGCAGGCCCGACGGCTCGCCCTACGCGATCCACTCACGCTGTCACTCTATCAGCTGGAGGGCCGCAGGCCCGACGGATCGCCCTACGCGATCCACTCACGCTGTCACTCTACCAGCTGGAGGGCCGCAGGCCCCACGGATCGCCCTACGCGATCCACTCACTCTGTCATTCTACCAGCTGGAGGGCCGCAGGCCCGACGGATCGCCCTACGCGATCCGCTCACGCTGTCACTCTATCAGCTGGAGGGCCGAAGGCCCGACGGCTCGCCCCCCACTCTATCGGCCGGAGGGCCGCAGAAAGTGGCAGTGGGCGTTGCGCATGGAACCGATAGCCGTTGGGGCGGTAAGGTTCTCGAGTGGCGGTCACGTACCGGAAGGCATAGCATGGGTAGACCCTCCACAAGGTGGACTAATGACCTGGTGAAGATCGCTGGATGCGGGTGGCACAGGGCCGGTCCTTGTGGCAATCTTTGGGGGAGGCCTATATTCACCAGTGAACGTCTTTCGGCTGCTATGATGATGATGATGATAATGTAATCCGTATGTTTCTACCAAATATCTAAAGCAGTACTTCAAAATCTACATATCCCTAAACCTAGCCGTTGTGGCCGGCAGTAATACTCTGTACAATCAGTGTAATCTGATACTCCAAGATTTGAGGAGTTGGACGTTAGTATTAAATTCGCATGTGTGTACTTAATATCTAAAGAACTTCTTTGAAATCATATATCGATAAAAGATAAACCTTGCGGTTATTATAGGCAGTACTGCAGCATCAGGAGTGAGGAGTTGGAAGTCAAGATCAGACTGTTAGTATTTGATTATGCCAAACATGCTATACTTTCATTTTCAGGTGTCTAACACTCTCGGTTAAGGTAAGCAGTACGTCTGCAGCATCAGGCTTTGAGGATACAAGGATACAAATATTATAATATTGCATTGTCATGGGGACTCGATAAGAGTTCAAAATTTTATTGATTTCGGTGCAGTAGAAGTGGTCGAAAAATCGATCACAAGATTTGAAGCATCAACGACAGTTGATACGCGGTGAAGTTAATAAAAACCGTTTAATTACTTACGTGTGATGGGAAATATGTTTTTGTTTTTGTGCGCTAGAAATATTTGGGCTGGTGCAGTTAATTATCATGCAATGAGGCATTTTTTTTTTTTGTTACGTGTGGCTGCAACAGCTGACGTATGTGGACTGTCAATAGAAATGGCCATCTCAGTGGCTGTCACTGAGTTCGGACACGCGAAGTAGATACATTTGCTTCTTCTAGTGTATATTCATGGGCCATTCCATATGAAATCATCAGATTCTGATTTAATTCCGCGCTGACTGATTTTTAAACAGTTTGAAAAAAATCAAGGATGATAGTCTTAAGTAAGTTGTACGTACACCGTCAATACTTTTTTTTTTACTTGCTGCTCATCCAGATGGGGCCCGCTTTAAGTTTCAATTTACCTGTTTTTGAGGTTCCACGAGAAGCGATGTTAATTTGTTTCGGTAACTAATATACATTTTTTATATATTTTTTCTGATTCTCTAGTAAACGTTCTTTAAAATGTTATTATCAATATGCATCAAGCTATTTTACTTATTCCATCATAAATGTTGAAAGTTTTGTGAATATTTTCAAATTCCGCCCATTTTCTATTGGATTTTGCAGCATGTCTACTGGGCTTAGGGAATTAATATTTTTTTACTGTATAGTACAAGTATTGCTCTCATAAAATAACTGAGGGTTTGATCACAAACTTTTCATTTAGCTGAAAAAAAGAATGGTAAAGTTGGCCGTTTTACGAAATTGCTCAACTTTGACTTCAAATTTCATCATGTTTGGCAATATAAAAAAATCCAAAAAGTTATACAAAAGATAGTACCAACTCTATTCTATAGGAATCCGTTTAATTTGGTTTGTGTTTTCGATTTCTGTGAGAATTATGATTTTTTTAATGTCCATTTTTCGGAACTTTTTACGACTATTTTCCGGCGCTCTATGACTTCACAATTTTAAATAAAACACATTAAATTATTCATAACTATATTTTATTACTCATTAACAACAACAAGAACCTTTATTTAAGCTGCGATGTACGTAATTAAGTATGTCAGTGTGTATGACCCTTGTGTTAATGCACGATTTACGAATTCATGTTCATATCATGCAAAAGTCAGCAAAAAAGCTTGTCACAAATTTGTAATGTATATATGTGCGTGTGTGTGTGTAAAGTATTATTACCTGACTCCCTTTACGACATTAACATTTTTGGAGTAGGAATATCTTTCGGCTCGTAAGGTGCCGTTTGAAACTGGCACAAAATTATGATACGACCTGGTATTTTCTATTGTTATCGCATTATTGAATCAACATCATTACTCTTATCTAAAGACAGTAGGCATGTGTAATAAAACCTATAAGTACCCTGTTTCAGACGTATTATAAGATGTGCCACTAGCATTTTCATGCTTACCATCAAGAAAGTGGTGTACCACTTTTTTGGTTGACTGTACACAGTAAACGAGGGAATCAACAATCATTATTTTGTTGTTTATTACGTTTATAAATGTTGTCCGTGATAAAAAAAAAATTAACTTAAACAACTACTTTGAAACTTCTTGCTAACTTGTAGATTTCAAAAAATCATATCTCTTTCAAAAATCAATAACACAATATAAATAAAGATGATTCACAAAGAGCAAAGTAAGTTCTTCTCTTCTGTGTACTTTTCAGCTCTTTAAACTTTGCCAAACATGGTTTTTTTTAATGTCATAAAAAGCAAATTCTACAAAAATGGTTTTGTAATTTACTGTTTTTTTAAGTCAAAAGAACTAAATTCAAAAATATTGTTAAAGTTTTCATTTAAAGACTGTTTGAGCTTGTTAATTCAAAAAAAAATACCTGTCTAGACCAAGCGAGCCATCCAATAAAAGCTACTGAACATCACTGAACATTAGCAAAATAACATGAAGTTTTAGAAGTTTGTCATACAATAAGTAATAAAAATATACATACTGTAATACATACATGTACAAGTACACATATTAAATAGTAAATTAACATATAATAAAATTCAGTTTCACACATTAAAAAAAAGTTAAAGCAATTTTCATCGACCTCAAAAATCGCTTATTTTTAAACTTCAGACCTATGTTATCTGGCTGTTAGGCTGTTTAAAAATTAAACAACTACGGTTTTATGTAAAGCATACCTATATTATCATCCATGATTTTTTACATACAAATCGGAAAGCATGCAGCGCACCTCATTTGATGATTTCATATGGAATGGCCCTCATTTCTGTAGCTAAGAGCTTATAGATATTTACCCTCGTCACATAAAAAAAAACAATAACATTATACTAATATTTCAAAACACAGAAACCAGTTCCGATAACAATTCCCGAAAATCCGAATCAGTGTTCGGTATCAATTTCGACATTTTCTTCCATTTACTTTATTTTTGATACAGTATAATTATTCCTTGGTTAGAATTTGTTCGCAAAATGAAGGCACGTGCTATTTATCTGTCTGCCTATTAGCTAGATGCCTTCTCTATCCGCACAAGCTAAACTCTCGTAACTGTTTTGCTTTCGCGTAATGATCGGGATTATGTAGAGTAATCAGATATCCTTTGGGATTTTATCTTGCGGACGCCTAATCAAATTACTTCGGTAATCAATCAACAAAATGATTACCTTGGTCTGATATAGACCGTCAAGAATCTAGTGTTTCTTATTAATATCGCCGCTTTTACTCAAACTCGTATCTGAAACAGTATTTTGATCAAATAACACTCTTATTCAAAGTAAAAGAAAGGTGACTTTTCTATGAATAAATACTGAAGATCCAAGGTTTAGTAAAGCAACGATATACTTTAATAATAATTACTTATTACTTTTGTAAGTAGGTTGATAAAGTTATTATGTTGAGAGTAACTTAATTGTGATCTTTGTTTGCAGTGGATCTTGTGTTTACTATTATTTCTTTATACAAACAGAACAGGCAAATAATAAAATAAAATGGGACTGAATGGCTGTTTATCTAAATTAATGATTTAGCTTCTTCATTTAATGTGAGCTGACGCGTCACGGCTTCTACTCCTCCAGTGGGTGTCGTAAGAGTCGACTAGGGGATTGAAATGTCACTGACGATTATTTGATAGAAGATTGATGATGGGCAGCAGCGGCATCATAGTGGACACATTACTGCGATCGCCAATCCGCTTGCCCAGCGTGGCAATTATGGGCATTTACCTCCTAATGCGTCTATACGCATAGTTGATAGGAGAGGCCTACGTCAAGCAGTAGACTAAGACAGGCTAGTGCATTCGAGTTCGTAAATGTATACACATTTCTTCACTTTAATTTACTAAGCTTTTGTACACATACATACATGTTTATTAACTCGACTTACGGATGCTGATTCGAGAAACAATAATTGACGTTTCACAAATTTCAGCCAACTAATATCTTGGGGTTTGTATGGAACATCAGTTTTTTTTTCTTGAATCATATGTCGTTCCCATAGTAAAATTTCATCAATATGACCTTAGAATCCACCCTCTAATATTTTAGGAGTGAATAAAAGATCACCCTAACCACCTTAATAAATCTAACCTATTTTATTATACCTCATATATATTTTAAAGACAAACGGGTCTTAATCGCGTAAACTTACGATTAATTATATCCTGACGTTTCGGTCATGACATTGCACCCGTGGTCACTGACATATAATTAAACGTAAGTTTACGCAATTAAGACCCGTTTGTCTTTAAAATATGAGTCATAATCGTGAAAGTTTAAATCAACACTCATCATATACCTCATATAGCTAATGAAGACACGTAAATTCCCTAAAAATGATGTGTTGTGTTTTATTATTTAACACCCACTCCAATATCAATGTGACACTTGAACGCCAAATATCATTTCCAACAAAAAACGAAATGTCATTCATTCATCATTTCAGTTGGTAGACAAAGAATCCATTTCAGTTATCACCGATCGAGCAAATACTGTCACCATACTTCATTTATTTAAGTGTTAGCTATACTGTTTGTTCAAACTACCCTTGACAATGCCAGAGTAGGTTTGTACTGAGTAGTCTATGTTTCATTAAATATACATATTAAATAGACCGGAAACCAGTATTTTCTCCATACGAAAAATAACAGTTATTTTCGTCCTTCGGTATATAAGTTAAGTAAATTAAAAATACGATGTTGTTAATTACATAAAATATTGAGTAATACATAATTAGTATAAAACATTTTAAAATATTGGGCTATTTTGAGGTTTTTCTAAAATACTGGTTCCGCTCCCTGCATATTTATTTTCTTTAGCATTTTATAAAAATAAACATCATATTAAATGGCCCAGAAACATGTGTAAAAAAGCATCCTTTTTTTTCTATACCACACCACGACGTGTATATATCTTGTTTATTGGATTGACGACCTCTGTATAGCCCGGGCAAGCTAATAGTTAGCCACAATTAAAGCTAACTAGAAATAAGAAATTTTCGGAGATCAACACCTCATGGACACAGACTTACATTGGAAACTAATATAACTAAAGAGCATACATTTTAGCAACAAACATCAGATGCCTCGTCCCGATTTGAACCTAATACCTATGACCAGACACGACATTTATTGGTATTAATCATAATTATATCGTCAATAACATAGTAAACATACATTAAATAATTTCATAACAATAATCTACAATTCAAAAAATTAACATATTAAATATTTATTATTATTTATAAAAAATATTTTTCATCAAGAAATTCATTAACAGCGTAATACGCCTTTGAGTCACAATACATTTTGAGGCATTTCAAAAAACGTCGCTCTGTTTCATTGGTTCTGTTTGACTCAAGTATTTTATTACATATCGTAGCAGCACCCATCACACCGAGAGACTTGCCAGTTTTCTGCAGCCTATGCTTATGCATGAGTTGGTACGTAACGTTTACAGTAATTTTTAGGTATTCACAATATTAAAATCAGTACGATTTTGTACCGTTTGGCTTTGAAACTTTAGGTTCATGGGGCCCCCGCGAACGTAAATTATTTACAGAAATCGTGTAACGTCTGGATGATGTAACTAAAGACCGAAGAGCTGGCGACTTCTTTACATAACGTACCTTTAAGAATTTCGATATGGCGAGAAAATGCTGCCAGTATCCTCAGTTTTTCGGATTTTATTTATGTATACTTGTACAGTTTTAAACATAAAAGTTAAAAAACATCAGTTAGCATAAGATATACATATTTTTTTTACTTGAACTTTTGGTGCGGTTACAGGATTTTTATTTAGGGGGGCGTCACGAATTAACTATAAATTTTAATTATAGATTACTGTTACACCTACACTCTGACGATACGGATCAACTTCTTGATGTACAATCTACCAGATATACCGAGTGCCTCTGACCTTGGGGCTTTAAATGTCAGCATCGATTCTCTAAAGTGGGGCAGCATTTGTTCCACTTGTACAACTTTAATTCGATTTGTGCTGTTGCTTTTTTAATATTTAAAAGTTGTGAAATAAAAATGTGGTCAGGCTTTTAAAATACCACAAATGGTCGAGCATCGTGCAATACTTGCCGCGTAACTATTACTCGTAAAATCTGCGTATTTTCACAACATCCATAGGGAAAATCCACGTAACTATAAGGCTTGTTCACAAAATAATGTAGCCACTGCCGTATGATACTATTTTATTAAACCAAACCACACTTTTGCAAAGATTTAATTTAAAATTCAACTACATACTTATTCTTATGGAAGGAAATTTTGAACTACTTTCTGGGATTCATATAATTTACTTTAAAAACTAACACATAAATTAAAACTTCAAAGCTATGTTCCACTTTCTAATACCGAATAAATTATTTCCAATATTAAAAATATTCCAATTGACGAAAAAGTAATTGCTCTGCCATTAACTGTAAAGCGAACAAAACCTGTTTTTTATTCAAAAACGGAACGAGCTTTTAATATTCATAAAGCTAACTTCATTGTCCTAAAATGCTTTTTGACTGGAAATTGTGTTAATTTGTACTCAAACACGAATTCGAGAAATAGATTTCGTCATTTCGGAGACGTAACGAGGTAAATTATTTTGAATCTTTGAACCCTTCAATTGTTTTTAGAGAAACATTATTGATGATAACTTTTCGTTATTCGGCTACGTAGGTGTTTTGTTTAAATTTCTAATAATTATAAGACGTGGGTTGTTATATTAACGAGAAAGATTATGGATATTGATGATTTGTATAGCCGTGTGGTGGCGACAGCAGTAAGAATACATTTGTCACCACCCCAACTCCTCCTTCGGGTGTCGTAAGAGTCAACTAAGGGATTGAAATGTCATTACCATTACCTATTTGACAAAATTTTGATGATGGACAGCAACGTCATCATAGTGGACAAAATACTTCGATCGCCAATCCACTTGCCCAGCGTGGCGATTATGGGCATTCACCTTCTAATGCGTCTATACGCATAGTTAATAGGAGAGGCCTACGTTCAGCAGTGGATTATCATAGGCTGATGATGATAATATAATCAGGTTTGTATAGTCAATTTACTTTCACACCTACCTACTTCGTACCTTCACAGTTTGTCAGAACTGCTCTTCGATCGCCTTCGCCCTTCGCTAGATAGGTACCCCCTTTTTCAATTCCTAACTCTAGTATTATGGCGCTAGTTATCATTCCTAAAAATCATTCTTGAAATATGACATAAATTAAACTAAGTAGATTAAATTTGTATGTGCGACAGTTGATTTTTAAATTTGTGTTAACACTTTCATTGCCAATGAGTGCTACGCGCCACGCTCGTAGCCGATTTAGTGATTTTTTCGCTTTGTAGCAAAAATGGAACTCCACAGAGAACTGCCCTTGGGAGTTCCGAGCGCTCAATCTGAAACACAATGCCAATTCAAAAAGGAAACGCAATATACTAAGTTAAAAATCTCGATTAGCCGTTTTTGTTACCCTGAAACCATTGTGAAATAAATAAATAAATATCTTGGAACATCTTACACAAATCGACCTAGTCCCACGGTAAGCTCAATAAAGGCTTGTGATGAGGATACCAGGCGAAGATATATATAATAGATAGATACATACATATATACTTAAATACATAGACAGCCATGACCAATGAACAAATATTTGTGATAAATACACAAATAATGCCTTCGCCGGGATTCGAACTCGGAACCTCCAGCTTCGTAGGTAGGGTCTACTAACTAGGCTACGGAGGCTGACAAAATAAAAGTTGTCCGTTTTTAACGAGACCTGGAGCATGCAGTTACGCCTCCAAGGTCACCCTGTATAGTTTCAGCAAGTAGGTTGCAGTTTGGAATAGCTCAGAAGACACAAAGGCAAATGCAATATGCCCGGAGAATGCACTCTGTGAGCAAGGTATGTGATGGACATAGCTAAATGCTTTACTGCCTACGCGAATTTGTGAAATCCACATATTTCGAGGATTGGGTCAAACGCAAACTCATGTTCGGAGTCTTTCCGGTGGACAATCTAAAATTAAAGCTTGATTTTCTTATGCAAGCCTTATTTTTATTAAGACGTACTCCTTTTTCATTGCGTTGTATAATAAAAATCATTACTACCTGTCCACAGGCTGTTATTATCAAACCGGAATCAGAAAGGGATTCGAAAGTACCGACTGTTGACACAACAAATGACACAATATTTATCAAGAAAAGAGTTGTTTATACAGTGTGTATATGAAATATAGCCGCATATTGTAACCAGACATAGATTTAAGAATTATAGTCTAACTTTTATGACAATTATTAATTTAGCGTTAACTACCATGGCGTAATTAATTTTTGATTTTTTTTTGAGCAGCAATGTACGGCGTACACTTATCACTAGTGACAGTTGTGATATTACGATGTTTATTGTCAACAAACAACAACAAAGCTTTACATTGCGTGCTGAATTATTTTATATGAAAGAAAAAAGATTGCTTTTTTTAAATAATTTTGTGATAAATATATTAATTAGTGCCTATACTAAGACCCCCTAAAGTTTGTGGTTATATCAAATATACACGCTGTAGATGTCACAAGTGATTAATTAATGTATTGTATGTAAGTCTCTGAACTTAAACTACAAATATATTGATTTAACTATGAATATATCCTAGATTGACTTACACACTATCGTGTCAACAGTACTTTCAAATCCCGTTCTAATCGCGGTTTGATAATAACTATCGACCATAGGAAAGAAAAAGTGCGTGTTCAGCTGAACTATAGAGCCCCTCTTTCCTGTGGCCGATAGTAAGCAACTGGTAGGAGTGTAGTCGTGATTTTTATCATACAATTCAATAGGAAAGAAGTGCCTTTAAATGACAATAAGGGTTTAATAAGAAAATGAACTCTCATAGCCCTTAACTTTGAAAATGTCCACCGGAAAGACTCATAACATGATTTTGAGTTTGACTCATTTGTCTGTCATTCCAACGAAGTCATCATAAGAGTGACAGAAGTCTTCCAGTGGGTGTCGTAGGAATCGACTAAGGGAATAAAGTGTCACTGATCATACACTTGACCCGGGTATGTCTGAAAACTACGACCGAGACTACCGGGGGATGGGCAGCATCCCTAAAGTGCGGTGGAGACACTGCGATCGCCAACCCGCATGCCAAGCGTGGCGATTATGGCAACATCCCCCCTTGAAGAGTGACAGAAGAACCCTCGAAATGTGCGCTTTTCGAAGTTTGCTTTAGGGCTGCAGGCAAAACTAGGTAATCTTATGCACAAATGGGCCATTTTTTTCAATGTTGCTGCCGCTACTTTTTTGTAAAATAGGTATATTTATATGATTTTTTTTTCAGAATTGTGAGCTCTTTTGGTTCTAAGAGGATTTTTTTTTTAAATTTCTAAATAAATACACACTTTTTGAACTTTCCATTTCTTTACAGCTATACAAAATGGCAAACATGTCTCCTATCAGGATCGAAAGAGCTCGTGATTATGAGTGGGAATCATACGTAGGTTGCCCTGAAAGTTTCGGGAATTGGGAAAAATACGCATTTTAATGAAATAAAAGTACTTTTAATGTTTTTCAAAGTATTCTCCTTTGTGCTTAATACACTTTTTCATTCTCTGAAACCAGTTTTTAAAACAGTTATTGAAGTCTGAAGTGGGGGTTGACAAAATGGCCATTTTATAAGCGTCGACTGCTTCTTTCGCGGTCTGAAAACGCTGACCACGCAACCGATTCTTTATTTTCGGGAAAGTAAAAAAATCGTTGGGACTTAGGTCGGGGCTGTACGGAGGATGGTCCAGTAATTCGACGTTTTCGCCCTTCAGATAGTCGTCTGTTTTCTGAGCGGTGTGAGGGCTGGCATTATCATGGTGTAGTATAATACGGCGGTTAGGGTTAGTTTTTCGCAGTTCAGCAAAAACAATCGGTAAACAAACGCCTATATACCAATCGGCATTGACAGTTCTTCGATCTTCAAGAGCGATAGTCGCCACGTGACCCGATTTGGAGACAAACGTGGCTACCATTTTTTGATCGTGCTGCGAGAACGAACAACTTTTGTCGGCTTCGGTTCGTCTTCGTAAACCCAAACTCGAGATTGGTTTTTCGATTCAGGCTCATATGCGTAAATCCATGATTCGTCACCTGACACAATACTAAAAACGGCATTTGAGCTTCCTCCATTAAATCTTTTTAAAGTTTTGCGGCACCAATTGACACGTACCGTTTTCTGGTCGTCAGATAACAAGTGAGGAATCCACCGGGAAAATAACTTCCGCACGCCCAACTCTTGTTGTAAAATAACTTGTACCTGACTCATTCCAATGCCTAAAGTATCCTGAATCTCCCGATATGTAACATGCCTATCTTCCTTTATCAGTTGGCGAACAACATCGATGTTTTGATCGGTAACGGCCGTTTTCGGTCGACCCTCACGTACACACAGCGTCAGAGAAACGTATCCAGACAAGAACTTAAAGATTATCGCACGTCACGTGACGCGCTTGTCCGCTAGTAGCTTCCCTTCTCCCCCCGCCTTCCTCGCCGGTACCCATCTTTTTCCATGCGCAAGCACGGAACAATTTTAATATTTATTTGCACATCTTTCAATAATAAATTTCACATAATATACAAAAATACACTACAAAGTCTCATTATTACCCTTTGTAATAATTACACAATATTTTATAACTTAGCTGGGGATCGATCCTGGGTTGTCAGTGCCAATATGTTTAGTCCACATATCTTGCCCCTGAGCTATCTCAGCTGTTATGAGATAGGTTGAAATTATCCATCAATATGTGCAACTAATATTCAGCCGTGTAATACGGAAAATAATCTGTAATTAAAATGTCAGATACGTCTTTTTGTCTTCATGGAAGTATACTATTCCTTCTGGCAATCAAAGAGAAAAATGTCGTATGTGGATTTCCACATACGACACATCACAAGCGTGTTTTTTTCGTGTGGGCACTTCTGTATCGGTATCTTTATCTACCTTGCATACTCAACATTATAGGTATCCTGTTTCTGTTATTGCGGTGCACCCTCATTAGTGATTATCACAAAACAATCTTATTACCTGTGGAATAGGAGTGGTAATACTGGTAATAAAATTATTTGGTTTTAATAAATAGAAGCTTGTTTGTGGGTAATTTAGAAATGTAACTTCGGTTTGTTCATTTTGTGCAAGCAAGTTACTACAGCGTATACTTCATTTACTGCCCCTTAATACTTAACCGCATTTTTATACTGTCAAAAAATGGTTCGACTGACGAATTTTCTGAAAACTAAAATAATAGTTCTCTGGGAACAGGGCCGTAGTGTTACAGAAATAGCTCAGGATCTGAATACAACGGTAAGTGACAAGTCATTTAGGTTTAAGTTGGTATTGTGACTCATTAACTAACTTGATTTGATCTTGTGTATTATATTAACATATGATTTATTACTTTAATCAACAGAGAAAAACAGTTCGTAAGTGGATAAGGAGATACGAGGAAACAGGTGACGTTAAGTGTGATCGCCAAGGTCCGCAGCCTGTAGTTTACACGGATGAGTCTGAACGGCATCGCAACATAGTGCAACGACACACAGATGATCCATTTACGTCTACTCGTTCG
Organism: Thaumatotibia leucotreta; assembly: GCA_025490895.1. Classification (NCBI taxonomy): domain Eukaryota; kingdom Metazoa; phylum Arthropoda; class Insecta; order Lepidoptera; family Tortricidae; genus Thaumatotibia; species Thaumatotibia leucotreta. The sequence goes on from JALPQI010003028.1 coordinate 76,637, forward strand.
AGTGCCGAACACTTCGGAGTTTCGATAAGCACTGTTCGAAGACATTTACATGCTGCGAATATTCACAATTACAAGCCAGCCAAAAAAATTCCTCTTACTGACGCTCATCGGACAGCTAGAAGAAACTTCGCTGAACGTTATCGAGACTTCGATTGGGAAAACGAAATCGTAATTTTCACGGATGAGAAATGCTTTAAATCGGATAAGGACGGCCGTAAAATATTGTGGAGAAGGAGAGGAGAGCGATACAATCCCAAAAACCTCATTGATATGAGAACTAGTGGAAGGATGACTTTGGGTAAGCAAACCTCACATAAATGATTAAGTATTGCGGCCTACATATGCATGCACCGATATCATAATAATAATAAAAGCCACAATTTTAAACATCTGTCGCCTTACTAGAAAATTCCTTACATACTCAACCATATCTGAGAATACTATTTTATAAATAACACTTGGCTATGGCCCGTATCATAAAGTATCTACTATTGTCAAAGGAGAAAACAAAAGATAAAAACCAAAATAATAATTTTGTATTGACATGTTTTATAATTATAATTTTTTTTCGTTCAAAAATTAAATAACATTTGTCAGAAATAATAATAAAGGTAAATAAATATTACAGGACATATTTTGCACACATTCATGACGAAAATTCGAAACCTAATTAGATTCCAGAAAAACTAACCTCAATTTCTCCCTTACTCTTTAGTAAACGATTTAAATAGGTATGTAAATTCAATTACTTTTCTGTATCATAATAATAACAGTAGCAATAAAGAAATAGTTAGCTTTATATGTTTTTTTATAAACACACAGATTCACAAAATTAAGGCTGTAAGTGAGGTTTTTTTTTTTTTGACGTTTTTTTCGAGTTTAAAGCGGTAGTAATTTTACTTAAAAAGTAAATCGATAATTTTAGCCAATTTGGTTTATAATATGCAGTTTCTTTATTACAAAACCATATCGATAAAAGATTCTATTTATTTGTAAATAATACAAAAATTGCATAAAACAATCGGAGTAGGTATTTATACTTAAAATTGTTTACATAACTTCAAGCAGGTTCGATTCCCGGTTCTGTATGAAACCGTACTGACCGTTTTGGATTGAACGTTCTATAACGAGTCACTCTGTTATAGTAGGGCGGATAGTTTTTTCTAAACTTTGGAAATCCTTTAACGATTCAACTGATGTAAAAAATATTTAAAAAAAAACAAATAAATACTGCGAAGTGCCTCCTGAATCTATAATATATAAAAATAATTGAACGAAAAAAAAACTTTTATTTTCTTAAATATTGATAAAAAATTGATAAAAAAAAATACTTTAAAAAATATACATGTTCAAATACATAACTTAATTACTACTCAAAAAAATAACACAAGTTATAATTGAAAACAGGCCTTATTTAATGAAATACTAATAAAAGTAAATTATAACAATATACAAAATAATGTAAAAAAATAATATAATACTGAAATGGTTAAGTTCCAAAACAACTTTATTTAACTTTACCAGGTTCAGAAAATCGACATTTGGGTTTAGTTAAAGTTTTCCGGTTTTCGAGATATTCGCACTTTTCGTAATTTTAAGTAATGGTTTTGGTCGCGAAAAGTGCGAATTTCTCGAAAACCAGAAGACTTTTAGTGGTGTTCTATCCTTTACGTTTACGGTTTTATAAATATCGGTTTTAGTTAACTCAGTGGTTTACAAAATATGTATTTAGGTAAAAAAAATCTTAAGTAATAGATGTTAAAAACATAGTTCTAGGGTTTTATATTTATTTTCAGGCTATTGGGGTTGGATGTCTTCCATGGGTCCAGGAGAGTTGGTGGAAGTAGGAAGCCGTATGAATGGTCAACGCTACTTAGAGGTGCTAAGAGACGTCATGCTGCCGACTGTTCGCGTGGCATATCCTGAAGGCCAAATTTATCTTGTCCACGACAATAGTTCGGTGCATCGTTCACAAGTTGTCCAAGAATGGCTGTCATCGCAGGATGACATCACTGTATTTGTGTGGCCGTCTAAAAGTCCTGATCTGAATCCGATAGAAAATCTTTGGGGTCAAATGATTCTCAATTGGGACCCCAGTGAAATTCGGTCAAAAAAAAATTTAAACGAAGAGGTCTACAGAACATGGGAGCTCATGCGTAATAGTGACATATGCGCTAACATGGTCGCGGGTATGGCAGGTCGGCTGCGACAAGTATCTGATAACGATGGTTATCCTTTGCGCTATTAAGTATCAGTTAATCATTTGACCTCACGGGTTTTCTATTTAATGTATTCAACTTCTATGTAAATAAATTAAGAAGAATTATAAACCGTTATCCTACTTAATATTTAAATTATAAAGTTAGGAACGTATAGCAGACACTCACATAATAAGTGTCGTTTTTTGCTCGACATGTTAATTTAATTTCACAGTTTAAAAAAGTGAGGTTGGAATTTCATATTAGGCAGAAAATTCCATGGGCCTGACATATTAACAAGTATTAATTAGGTATACGTTATTATAAGTGTTATCATAACACAGTTTCTTTAATATTCCAGAGACATAATATTATATAGACAGATCTACTTCTAGTTTGTTTTTTGGCCAACCTTTAGTTATATAATTTATTAACGACCTACATATGTCATCATTTTGTACTAGCTTTCTGATTATATTTAATTTCTCATCACTAAACTGCAAGTGTTCTATCATAAAACACGTTTGCGCTTCCAAGTCTTTATTTACGCGTTCACTCACCAGCTCCGGTAACGCGGCTCGCGATAATGTATCCGCGATGTACATAAACTTACCCGGGGTGTACTGAACCTTCACATCGTATCCCTGAACACGCAGCATCATCCGCTGTAAACGCGCCGGAACTGCGGACAACGGTTTTTTAAAAATCGCCTCAAGCGGCTTGTGGTCAGTTTCGATGGTGACGTCACTTCTACCAAATACGTATTGGTGAAAGCGCTCACACGCATGAACTATAGCCAACATTTCTTTTTCAATCTGGGCGTAACGTCGCTGCGCATCTGTAAGAGTGGCAGACGCAAACTCGACCGGCCGCCCGCCTTGTAACATCACCGCGCCGAGCGCCTCCGCGCTGGCGTCAACCGAAACTACCACCGGTAGCTCGCTAGAGTATAATGATAATACCGGCGCAGATGAAATTTTAGCTTTAAGTGCCTTAACCGCTTCCGAATGTTCTTTATCCCATAACCATTCTGAATCCTTTCTCAGTAGGCTTCTTAACACAGCCACAGATTCAGAATAATTCGGAATGAACTTGGAAAGGTAATTGACCATTCCAAGGAATCTCTCAAGTGACTTCCGGTCAGTGGGGTCGGGCATGTCCACAATTGCTTTTACCTTAGCATTGTCCGGCCGCATCCCCTCCTTGTCAAATACGTGACCTAAATAAACTATCTGACGCATTCCAAACTTACACTTAGACCTATTGAAACGAATACCTATTTCTCTCGCTCGTTGTAGTAACCGCTCAAGACGAGCATCATGCTCCTCCTTTGTGGCTCCCCAGACAATAATGTCATCTATGAATGAATCCGTACCTTGCAGGTCTTCCAGATGCTGCCGGACCCTCGCGTGGAAGACTTCAGGGGCACAGCTGACTCCATACGGTAGTCTTAGAAATTGGAACCTACCAAAGGGTGTTCCAAATGTGCACAGGTCCGCGCTGGCCTCGTCCAGCTGGAGCATCCAAAACCCACAGCGCGCATCCAGCACGCTAAACCAGCTGGCGCCGCGCAGGCGCGCTGCCAGCTCGCTCACCGTAGGCAGTGAGAAGTGTGCGCGCTTCACAGCACTGTTAAGAACCCGCGGATCTAAACATACACGTATTTCCCCACTTTTCTTAGCTGCAATTACTATAGGGTTAACCCATTCCGTTGGATGGGTCACCTTCCGAACGACACCCATTTTTTCCATTCGAATTAATTCCCCTTGCAACTTTTCCCTCATACCCATAGGGACCCTGCGAGCGGGACACACCACCGGCTGAACATTTTTATCAACGATTATTTTATGCAACCCTGGCAATTTACCTAATCCTGTAAATAACTCCGCGTAGTTGTCAACATCAAGCGAGTCTATTACTCTTTTAATAAGGTTTAGTTTTACACAATCACGTAAACCGAGAATAGTTTTATATGGCTTTGGCGTTACAATGAATTTTAAATCATAAGTCTTATTCTTACGTTTTATTGTTAAGGTGCAAGAACCCATAATGGGGACAGTATTTTCTGTATAGGAATAAACATTTTTATGATAAGGTTCGAGCCGCGTATTAAGTTTTATACGGTCAAACTCATATTTTGAAATAATGTTTAACATCGATCCAGAATCCAATTTAAAAGCAACTTGCTTACCATTAGCGTCCATATACTCAATCCACTCCCTGCACTTATCTCCTGAATCTTCGTAACGCTCCTCAAGCACATCAACATAAAACTCCTCACTCTCGGATTCGTCCGACTCGGATACACTGACATTATGCACGATACCAAACGGCTTACTACTACACACTCGCGCGAAGTGACCCCGACGGTCACAAACAAAACATGTCCCTTTCAGCGCCGGACACCGCTCTTCATCCCGACAGGAGCCATTACCACAGCGAGGACACGCTGCGGGCGGTTGGTGACGTCGCCCGCCACGCTGCGCCGACGCCGCCGGCCCGACCCGCGGGACCCGCGCGCCGCGGTCGTGACCCGACGATGCGCCCGCGCGCGCCGAACGCCACCGCGAACCACGTCCGCCAACCACTTCGTTGACTTGCATACTCGACTCCTCGAATTGCTTATTTTCCTCTTTTGACATCTCGTCCGCTTCACAAATCCGGATGGCCTTTTCCAAGGTCAATTCGTCCGCCCTTAACAGCCGATCTCTAACCACGTTGTTAGTAATACCGCACACGAGACGGTCTCGAATCAACCCTTCCGTTAGTTTGTCAAACTTGCAATCCTGACTTAGCACACGTAACGCTGTTACGTATTGGCTAATCGTTTCACCGGCATTTTGGTTACGAGTGAAAAACTTATAACGGACCATCGCGATGTTAATTTTGGTGCCAAAGTGCGAATCATACTTTTCTTTGAGTGTTTTTAAATCTTCAGAACTTTCACCCTCACTAAATTCAAACGTAGTGAAAATTTCGTAACCCTCAGCTCCTATGAGGTTTATCAGCAAGCTGGCTTGCACTTCTTTAGGCTCCTTATTAACTCCGGACGCCTTTAAAAACACTTCAAAATGTTTCCACCACTTTTGCCACGCTGTCGCTCGCGCGGCTGGATTTCCTTCTATTTGCAACTCCGGCGGAGGCCGTGCATGCTCCATAGCTCAAGATTTTTGTCTTTAACACACACGAGTACCACAACTTCAATAAAATCACTAATATATCGCCGTTACTGCAATATTTGTACGAAAAACCGCTGTCACCATGTAGTGAAACACAGCTTGCTAGATAAACACTGATTTATTTTATAACATAGAGGGTACACCTTTAATTATGAATCTACCCGTAACTTACATATACTACAGTATTAAAAAGACCATACCTAAATTTATTGTCCGTATCTATCTATTAACACTCCTGCCAATTATGAATTATGACTTATTTCAACCTTTTTTCAGTGTTGATTAGGTTTTTTAAGGACTAGGTTTTCTAAGGTCTATAACTGTGATTAATATGAGAGCATGTAAATTGTTAACTTGTAGTTAACATGTTTCTTCTCTCATATGGAAAGCAGTTTAAAACATTAGTTACAGTAATGTAATGTAATAAATAACAAAATAATGCTTTTCTTGCCTAGAAATGTTGCTCTCATTACACGAGAATTTGTATGATATGTCTATATACCTCAATAGATTATGGAAATAAATTAAATGTTTGATATTCCAAATCTTAAAAAATGCCAATCGCTAACGCACATTCGTAAGCGAAATGGAAGTATATTTGTCGAACTGACAAATAAGTGCGGCAAGTAAAAAAGTAATTTTAGTATTATTTATTATTCTTTAAGTGCATGCTAGAGTTTCAAGTAAATAAATGACAATATTATTAAATGACTGTTGTTTTTAATTACGTCAAGTATTGTATATCAATTATGAAAAAAAGTATTATTTAATAATTAAAGTAAATTTAATTTATTTTATAAATAATAGTATAATATGTCATACATAAATTATGGTCATTAAAAGTTTTATAGAAAAAAAAAAAAGCAAATCCCGCCACCAGGTTTCGAACCCACGACCTTTTATATGAGAGTCAAGAGCTTAAACAACTTGACCAATCATGATTTCACTGTTCTTGTTGAAATTTGTGTATGGTTGTAGGATGGTAATCGAGCTGGATACTTTTCTGTGATGCGATGTGTACGTCATCCGCAAGAGACACACGGCCACGTTGGAATTCCGAATACCACCTGTATATGGTCGTCTTTGAAGGTGCTTCACTACTAAAAGCAATAGTTAATCGGTCTCCACATTGTTGTTGTGTTAATCCACTTTTAAAGTCATAATAAATCATTGCTCTAAAACTTTCGCGGGACAGCTCCATTTTCACCAGCGACTCAACGACTTTAAAAAACAATTGAAAATCGGACATTGTTTTTTTTTGAATAATGAGACTATGCTTGTAAGAAAGAGGTATAACACATGTCAAATATACGTTCCTAAGTATTAAATTCCCGAAATTTTCAGGGCATCCTACGTATTCAGAATTCCAACACCAAATAATAAGAGGGATAACTTAAAAAAAAACTACCTAGAAGGCACTGGGAGTGTAAATAAAAGAAACACGGCGATACTCGCCCAGCTATCAGCTATCGCCGGCGGGCGAGTATCGCTGTCTCTTTTTTTACACAGGAATGTGTATCTTTTGTTCGTGTTTATAGCCCAGTTCATAGCTTAGTAGCTCGCGGTGAGACTAGTGGTGAAAGTCACGGTCGTTTATTTCTATTAGGTATTGCTAACCGATTAAAACCATTGACCACTCAAGAACAACTATGTCATAATGACGATTTAAATCACATATAGAACTCTCATGTTTGTTATATATTGACATTGTTCTAGAGTCAAAGGCCGGGATAGTGCCAGATAGAAGAAGAAGTACAAATGTAGTGTAAAATCCATTCACTTCGGCTTTTCACGGAAACGGCCGAATTAATCTCCCTGTCCCAATTAGCTTCATCAGTGCAATATAATATACTGATGTTCATTGTGACAGCAATATGAATTTGGATGCTTCCGTGAAAAACCGAATAGAAAGGATTTTGCACTACATCTGTACATGAAGAATCATTATCATCATATCAGCCGAAAGTCCACTGCTGATCATAGGCCTCCCCCAAAGATTGCCACAATTTCCGGTCCTGTCCTACCCGCATCCAGCGGACTCCTGCGACCTTCACCAGGTCATCAGTCCACTTTGTGAGGGGCCTACCCACGCTGCTCTTTCCGGTACGTGGCCACTCGAGAACCTTCCCTCCCCAACGGCCATCGGTTCTACGCGCAATGTGCCCCGCCCTCTGCCACTTCAGTTTAGCGATTCGAAGAGCTATATCGGTTACTTTTGGTTCTGCTGCGGATGGTCTCATTCATAAATAAGAATACTCCGTTTTAAATGTGTATTAAGAATGTTTACATCATCAGCCTATGATAGTCCACTGCTGGACGTAGGCCTCTCCTATTAACTATACCTATAGACGCATTAGGAGGTAAATGCCCACTGTGATGACGCTGCTGCCCATCATCAATCTTTTAACAAATAGTGGTCAGTGACACTTCAATCCCTTAGTCGACTCTTACGACACCCGAAGGAGGAGTTGGGGTGGTGACAAATGTTGCCGTTATTGCCGTCACCACACGGCTATTATTGTTATTAAATATATATTATAATGAGGGAGTTAAGTTACATTAAATTTAATTTAGCCTCTTTACTTGACACATATTAGTCTACCTATTACAATTGAAAGTCCAATTTCAATTCAAGTAGTTATTTTAAAATTAAATGACAGGTCTACTCGGTTGTCTCGGCATTATTTATGTATAACTACGGCTATTTATTTAATGCTTTAACATTAGACACTCTATTTTTGTTCGTTTGAACATGACGCCAATAAACCAAATCTGTACGTTTACAAACTTTTTCGAGTTCGAATTTAATATTAAAAGGTATTATCAAACCGCGATTAGAATGGGATTCGAAAGTATTGTTGACACCGCAGTGTATAAGTCAATCTAGGATAAATTCATAGTTATATTCATATATTTAAAGTTCAAGTGCAAAGACTTACAGACAATAGATTAATTAATCACTCACTACATCTATAAACAACTCTTTTCTTGGTAAAATTTGTGTCATTTGTTATGTCAACAGTACTCTCGAATCCCTTTCTGATTCCGGTTTGATAATAAATAAGGAGGAAAAACCGGCCAAGGGCTGTCAGGGCTGTCAGTGTAGGGTTCCGTAGTGATTCAAAAACGGCTAGGCCGATTATGTTCGAAATAATTTTATTTTAAAGTACTCTAAAAGTACCCTATTCATGTTTTTTTTTCGTATTTTTTGGACCTACGGATCAAAAGTTAGAGGGGGACACCATTTTTTTTATTCCGGAGTGATTATCTCCGAAAATATTGACTTTGGAAAAAAACTTTCCATAAAGACCCTTATTATTTTTAAGAGACCTATTCAATGATATCACATTATAGGATTACATCAAATAAAAAAATCATCCTCACTTTACCAGTTGGGGAGGTACCCGAAAAAAAATTTTTTTCGAGTTTTTATTATACGACTTAGTTGGCATAAGTAATATGTATACCAAATTGCAGATTTCAAGTATTCACGGCCAATGAGCTATGCTGCCGACAGACGGATAGACGGACATGGCGAAACTAGTTATAAGGGTTCCGTTTTTGCCATTTTGGTTACGGAGCCCTAAAAAAGAAAACAATTTTAGACCTTTTGCTAAGGCCAGCCGTACACCTGTAAGTACTTACGTAAGTTATAGGAACGGAGTTATAATAAGGAATGAAAGGTGAATATCACTTTCTCATTCTTTTGTATAGCTCCGTCCCTGTAACTTACGTAAGAACCAGCCATGATGTTTGTTTGTTTTACCAATGATACCTAATGTTTAAGTTTAGCGTCCTGAAAAAATAAAAATAAAATATATCAGTCTATTTTAGTCCACTGCTGAATGAAGGACTCTCCTATTACTTATGTGTATGGCATTAGGAGGTAAATGACCATAATCACTTCGCTGGGCAAGCGGATTGGCAATCGCAGTAGTGTGTCCACTATGATGACGCTGCTGTTCATCAGCCATCTTAATAAATGAATGACCATTAATTTAGTGACACTTCAATCCCTTCGCCAGCTTTTGCAACACCCACGAAGTGTTTTGAAAAATAAATAATAATAAAAACCTGGGGACATCTTACACAAATCAACCTAGTCACACGGAAAGCTCAATTAACGCTTGTGATATGGATACCAAGTAACTATTATTTTAATCAGTATAATACATATAGATTCTTAAATATGTATAGACAGCCGCGACCAAGGAGCAAATATTTGGGTCAAAATTCTTTTCGTTGTCTTGTTTCATACAACTTTGTCACGCTTTTAGTTGCTATCTCGACTCAGTATTAAAAAAAAATCTTGTGCACGTGTATTTCTTTTTCACGCTAGATTTTAATCCATACATCAGAAATTGGAAACAAAACAAAACATCATCTCATACAAAAATCACCACTGCGTCACGTTTTTTAGGGACACAAATTAAGACAACGACAAGAATTTTGACCCATTTGTGATAAATAAATACACAAATAATGTCCTCGTCAGTATTTTAACCCGGAACCTCCAGCTTCGTAGGCAGGGTCACTACCAACTACGCTACGAAGGCTGACAAAAATGTATTCTTACTAGCGGTACTTACTTAGTAATGCTATGAAATTAGTAATATTTATCACGTTTATTTTATAACTTGTAAGTAATTGATGGGTACGCCGTCCACAAGGTAGACGCATGACCTGGTGAAGGTCGTAGGAGTCCGGCTGGATGCGGGTGGCACAGGACCGGTCATTGTGGCAATCTTTGGAGGCCTATGTTCAGCAGTGGACTTTCGACTGATAAGATGATTATGAAGTAATTAGTAATAGCAGTCCGTTTTCTCTGAGAGGAGTTCTCGTTTAATTAACAGAACCGACAATTTATATTTTCGTCCCGTGGAAAGACCGTTGACTTGACAGCGTGTTAATTATCTTAGAAGGGAACTATTAATCATTGCTAGTTAGATACTGTTGTTGTTTTTTTTGGCTTATCATTTTCAGTAGTTTCAAGAGCATAGAAGCCGTATTAATAATTTTTGTTCCTTGGTCATGGTTGTGGATGTATATTATAAGTATCTGTCAGCCTCCGTAGCCTAGTTGATAGTGACTCTGCCTACGTAGCTGGAGGTTTCAGGTTCAAATTCCGGCAAGGGCATTCTTTTTGTATTTATTTATCTCTAATATTTGTTCCTTGGTCGTGGCTGTCTATGTATTTAAGTATCTGTATGTATGTATCTATCTATATCGTCACTTGGTACCCACATCACAAGCCTTAATTGAGCTTACCGTGGGAATAGAATGATTTGTGTAAGATGTCCCAAGGTACTTATATTTTTTTTATTTTTTTTACATCATAAGCCTCAACCAATTTCTTAGCAATGTTTCCCTTTCCACCCACTTTTCGGTTTTTTTAAGACAATATTGTTTGCTCTACATAACAGCGATTTGTTAGAATGGTTTTTTTTGTTATTTTGCCAATGAAGGGTTAATTAAGCTTACCGTGGGACTAGGTCGATTTCTGTAAGATGTCTCAAGATATTTATTTATTATTACAATTGGTTTACTATACCATGTCAACCTCGAGGAAAGTTTATTATTTGTGCTAAATAAATACACAAATAATGTCTTCACCGAGATTTAAATCCGGAACCTCCAGCTTCATAGCTGTCACTACCAACTAGGCTACAGATACTGACTTATCTTTTGTTTAGAAATTTCATAAATCTAAAATTCCAGCGCATATTGAATATTTCGCTCCACTTGACGTCAATAACAGCAGGAACCATTCCGACGTGAAATTTTACATTCCACACAGCCAGTGTACTAACCATGAGTTGCCACCACGTTATTAACGCGGACATACTTTATATTCATCCTGTCTCGGATTCGAGTATTGGTGTGAACGAGGCGAATAGAAAGTAAGTAAGCTTCGATATTTTTTGATTGGTTTATGACATCTAATACTGTGAAGTCGAGTTACATTTGCTCTGGAGAGTAACTTTGCCCACACGAAAAAAAAACACTTTCATTGACTTAAAAAAATATAACGATGGCATCTAACATCATCATCATCATCAGCCTATGATAATCCACTGCAAGACATTAGACATTAAGAGGTAAATACCCATAATAGCAACGTGGATTGGCGATCGCAGTAATGTGTCCACTATGATGACACTGCTGCCCATCAATCTTTTATCAAATAATGGTCAGTGACACTTCAATCCCTTAGTCAACTCTTACGACAGCCGCAGGAGGAGTTGGGGTGGTGACAAATGTATTCTTACTGCCGTCACCACACGGCCAAACACATGGCGTCTAACATTTTAACTAAACGATGTCAAGCAAATAATCTCGTTTTATTCAAGAAAGACGGATTTTTTTGGGTGGACTATGTTACCACCTAGTGGTTATGTAACCAGACTTCACCGGTATTTAAATTTATTTTAAAAATATAATACAAAAAATATTTTATAAAACAATTTAAGTTGGTTATTCCACAAAAAATATGATGTATGCGAATATTAAATCTAAATAAAATAAACACGGGGAAGAATGATTTCAAAATTTACGGACAAACAAAGTCAAACAAAACAGCTATGTTTTTGACTTGCGGTTGTTTCACCTTACATAATATGTCAAATAAATATTAATTTTACTTTTATTTTCTATGCCTGGAGGAAAAGTAGTGTTAACTATATCTGATGGATAAAGTAATCCTAGGATTGCGAAATTCGCAGTTAATATCGCTAGTGGCCTACACCACAAAACTTTACAAGCGTACAATTCTACAAAATTGTCAACTTTTTGTATGGAAATTTATACAATTTTGTAGAATTGTACGCTTGTAAAGTTTTGTGGTATAGGCCACACATATTAGTTATGTGAATTTTCGTACAGGAAAATATTGCGTGGTAACCAGGTAATCCCTGATATATAGCTAGACTTACATTTGCAGCCACAAATTTATCTACACAAGTGTATGTATCTTAGATAAGCACCAAATTTATTTTTAGGATGGGGCTAGATTGAAGGTTTTTATTTATTAAAACCAATTTTTTTTCTAAATTGGTTTTCCGGAAAATATTGTTTTCACATCTTGTTATGTATGTATGAATGTAAATTCTTTATTGTACACAAAACACATGTAGAAATATATATTTATACAAACATTTAGACAGGTACAAAGGCGAACTTATTCAGGTTGTTGTTTTTTTTTGTATAAATTGAACTTTTGTATGTGTGGCAATAAATCTCTTTTCTTTCTTTCTTATCCCTGTAAGGTCTTCCAGTCAACCTTTGAGCAAAGGAGTTCTCTGTAGGAAGCAAAAGATTGACAAACATACCGTGTACAGTGGTGAATGTATTTGAGTCATACCAAATACTTAACTGTTACATGCCAACTAAAATAACTCATACTTTAGGTTTCCAATTTTTTTTATATAGTAAATGTCAGCTTGGTTAATCGTAGGCACCTATTATATCAAATGTAATATCAAGGATAAATATCCCCTAAAATTAAAAAAAACTCGCCAACTTACTCGCTTCCAAAGCCTAATTGCTAAAAAAACATAAAACTTTTATTACCTTCATCAAGTCCAAGAAAACTAGTCGCATTCCCTCTCACAATGATATTGTACGTCGGAGATTCAGCTATGAACTTATCCACTTTTTACATAACATATATCACTCCGGTGAAAACAATTTAATTGAACCCATAACTTCAATTTAATTGAATTTCGCGTAGACGTGCTACGGACGCTACGTACGCGAGTAGACTGGCGCGAGAATTCGTAGCTTGCTACGAGAATGCTACGAAACGAAATCACGTTGAAAGCGCCTTTGTAAATTCATGCCATTCTATCCTTTCCGCGCTTTGTAATAAGTATGAAACTCGCATACACTTTCCACGTCACTTACGTAAGTAATACATATCCAGGTATTGTTTTATCTTGCTCGCTCTCGTTGATAAATGTATGTGTGTCTCTATCAAATAGGGTGCTAGGAGTTTGCAGAAGGCTTATACTGTTGCCGTTTTCGCGAGAAGAATCTTGTACTACCGCTTCTTGTAAAAGGGGTTTTGCGGTCAAAAGTATGTATACAATTATGAACCTTATTTCTTAGAATATAGGGAGAATTGTGGTTATATAATTATGAACTGTTTCAAGGGGATTGAGTCTTTTGATGACAATGTGTATGACTTATTGACGTTACGGTTATGATTGTGATTTATTGTTGCTTTAGGGTGATAAGTTAGATTAAGTTGGATTAGAAATAAAATCTATTTGTGTTTGTTTAGGCTAACGGCAAGGTACTTAGATTATTTCGAGGAATTATTTCCTAGAAAGCTCATAAAAATATTTTCTTGATTGTCTCTATATAAGTTTGTGAAATCCAAGTTCACACATTACTAGGAGTTGAGTTTAACTTTTTAGGGCCAACTAACTGTGAAATTGTCGTTAATTTTCTCTGTTTTGTTTGTATCTCAAAAACGGTACGTTTGATGGATAACTCATTTAAATAAGAATTAAAGAAGGTTAAATTATGCACCGTATTCTTCTAATTTGGTTTAGTAGTTCAGGGAAACTAATCGCGTAAACGTAAGTACCGTTTTTATTAAAAGATGAGTGATAATCGTAAATAAATCAATATAAGGTGCTCTAGAATCAAGATATACTCCCAAGTATACTTCTAGACACAAAGTAAACTCCAAACGTAAAGCCTTTACACAGCTAACAAAGACGGTCTATACAATTGCATTGTGCCACAGTTTGAAGACAAGACATAGTGTAGTTGACTGCAGTAATCTATCATCGGGTTAAGAAATCCAATAAACTATCATACAGTGAAAAAATAAAACCACAATCAGCTGATTTTACCATCGGTCGATCTTGTAGGAGGATTTTCACATGAAATAAAATAATAAAAATATGATGAACATAATTATACAAAGTGATTTTGTATTCACCTCTTTCTCGAATCGGATGTCGGTCCCATAGTAAAAATTCATAATATGACCCCAGTATTCATTTAAATGGTAAATAAAAAATCACCCAGTGTAATTATAATCATAAAAATATCTACGATCGTGTCTAGTTCATTTCATGACACTAAAAGAAAAAAAATCTTTAGACATCTTACCCAAATCGACTTAATCCCACGGTAAGCTCAATTAAGGCTTGTGATGTGGGTAACTAAGCTAGAGGTCATACACATACTTAATATATAGATACATAATAGATACTTAAATACATAGCCAGTCTGACCTAGGAATAAACATTTGTGATAAATAAACACACAAATAATGAATCCCGATTCGAACCCGGAACCTACGTTTACTACGCTAACCTACGTTACCTAGTTGGTAGTGACCCTGCCTACGCTACGTAGGCAGGGTCACTACCAACTAGGCTACGGAGGCTGACATACTGATAACATACATAAGTGCGAGTTTATACGTTTCATAGTTTTATTTCATGTGTAATCCTCGCGGTATTCAAAGAAAATATTATAAATGAATATTTTTAAAAGATGGAGTACTTTTAATAAATCTACTCTGAGAACAAGCTTCTACAATAGCATTTCTTCCACGGGAATCGATTGAGTATAAATTAGCTCGGCACGTGTCTTATTTACTTCATTTGTTCGTACTAAGCCAATAAATTGATTAAAGACTTTAAGTAAACCAACGATAGATGCAATCAAGTGCGAAAATAGATTTGATCAAATCACATCACATCTGCAGCCTATTTTAGTTAGGGCGTGCAAACTGGTTTTTATTTGTATGAGATTATGATGAACAACACGTTATTGGTGGTTTTTCCCTGCTCCTGCGGGATAAACTTCATTGAACAAACCGGCCGGAACATATCTACGAGACTATCTAATCTTAATTATACGATGTCTAAGGAATCGTGACAGCCAGGGCTCTGCGGTAACGGAACACGTATTGGATTCAAATTAGATGCACTATATTAGGTTCGATAAGGTAACCGTACTTGCAAGAGAAAAGTTCATCGTGCCACGAAAAATACAGGAAACCATCGAAATAAGTCATCATCCGAATTTTAATCGTGATTGTGGTTGGTCAGTGCTACCTGGTTGGAGAATGGTTTTAGGTATTCCATCGGTAGACAGTGTAGACGAGCTTTTATTACCTAGTGACGTAATGAGTGTTGTGTGCAACCCGCTTTTCGACAAAAGTGACAATGAGGGTAGTTCTCCTTCGCCGCCCCCGCCAGCGCTGCCCGCGACCAGCACCCGCTCTAGCAGAGCGCAAGCCCGCAGTACAAGTCGGACTTTGGTCCCAGGTACTCCATGATGAGGATCCTCTAAATGGATCGAAACATGTTGAGCAATTATCGACTTAAATTACGTGAGTAACCCATTTGAAAATTATTTTAATATGGTTTTTCCATACTTTCCAAAACCGGTTTGTACTCACTATTTTCAGTCCATTGCTGGACGTGGGCTTCTATCAACTATGCGTATACACGCATTAGGAGGTAAATGTCCAAAATTGACACGCTGGGCAAGCGGGTTGGCGATCGTTACTATGATGAAGCTGCTGCCTGTCATAAACAAAGCCCGAACGACGGGAGCAAAAATGAACTTTTCACTAGTGCTTAATGAAATATCGACTATTCTATCAAATAATACAAATACAAATAATTTATTCATGGCAAATATAACAAGCATGACAGGACAAAAAACAGACAAATTCACTAATATTTTATCGACATTTTTTAATTTAAAATTTATAGATTATTCTTATTATGTAGTAGTTTCACTTCTTTTCCAGATATCAAAAAAAGATAATAAGATTTTTATAATTACAACACCAACTTTTTTAGTCAACACATGCTGATATTTCTTGTGAATAATTTCGCCTCGAGGATGTAAAAGTAATCTTAACAAGTGCACTTTGAAATTTGGAATTATCAAGCTGGTTTTTAGGCTTTAGTTTCGATTTTGTAAAACTGTCCTATGGTATTAGGTATTATTGACATTATTATTGTTTATCAATTTTAGATCGCAATGCCTCTGCGGCGGTTGTATTAAATTAAGTACGGTTGTATTAAATTACTTTTGAGCAATACTTTTCTAATTCATAAAATGTTGGTATGGATGTCGATAGAATAGTCGATATTTAACTAAGCACTGGTGACAAGTGCATTTTTGTTCCCGTCATCCGGGCTTTGATCATAAATCCAGAGAACACTAGGGACAAATCTATAGACAGTCTTATCCAATAGACGGTTTTCTCCGCCTTGACTTTGTATAAAATACTAACAAGCAGCATTAACATAAACTGCCATTTAAGTTCTTCAAACCGTATTAATTACAGTTCTGAGTTAAGATTTATTAATAGTTCCGCCCCAATCGGCTCACACTTCAGAACGATTTGCTTATAACTGACTTTAAATGAGTTGTTCCGAAGATTAAATGGCTGATTAGAATGAATTATTTTGGAGATTTACGAGAAATAGCTTTGAGATTATCTGCAAAGCTACTTTAATAGTACATTACTGCAGACGCCGGGAAAGATGGGCTTATCGGCTGAGTAGGTATGGACGGCCGAAGGTAGTGAGGCCGGACATTGATACGAAGCCGGTAAGCCCATTTCACGGCGAGGCATGTATAGTTCTTTTCTCAAACATATGCAATGAAATAAAAAATACGACAATCAAAAAAACAGAATTTAGCTGTTTACCCTGTTCAAAAAAAACCGACGCCATGTTTTAAAAAATAACGCTTACCGGCCTAGGCCGTTAAATTCGTCACTTTAAAGCCTGTTATGATGAACATAATGACAACAATCCATTGCATGTTTGAGAAAAGATAATTTACTCTAACGTAATTATAATCATATTTATTGATTACATAGTTGGAGCGGGAAGGTTCTCGAGTGGCGGCCACGTACCGGAAAGCGCAGCGTGGGTAGGCCCCCCACAAGATAGACTGATGGCCTGGTGAAGGTCGCAGGAGTCCGCTGGATGGGAGTGGCACAAGAGCGGTCATTGTGGCAATCTTTGGGATAGGCCTATGTTCAAGGAAGGCTATTTATCATTTGTTCGGGTCAAAAGTCTGTGTTTCACTATGTCATCATCATGATCGTCTTCATATCAGCCGAAAGACGTCCACTGCTGAACACAGGCCTCCCCCAAAGATTGCAACAATAACCGGTCCTGCGCCACCCGCATCCAGCGGACTCCTGCGACCTTCACCAGGTCATCAGTCCACATTGTGAGGGGCCTACCTACGCTGCGCCTTCCGGTACGTGGCCGCCACTCGAGAACCTTCCTGCCCCAACGGCCATCAGTTCTACGCGCAATGTGCCCCGCCCACTGCCACTTCAGTTTGGCGATTCGGAGAGCTATATCGGTTACTTTGGTTCCATCCATCATCCATTATCAGCCTATGATAGTCCACTCCTGGACGTAGGCGTCTCCTATTAACTATGCGTATAGACGCATTAGGAGGTAAAGGCCAACAATCGCCACGCTGGGCAAGCGGATTGGCGATCGCAGTCATGTGTCCACTATGATGACGCTGCTGCCCATCATCAATCTTTTATAAAATAATGGTCAGTGATACTTCAATCCCTTAGTCGACATTTACGACACCCGCAGGAGGAGTTGGGGTGGTGACAAATGTATTCTTACTGCCGTCACCACACGGCCAGCTTTGGTTCCACGTTAGTTATAATTCATAAAGGATGCAAATAAGCCACGTTCGTAAATAATAATGCGTGAAATTTCCTGTAAAAATATAAGTTGGGTTAACGATGTTAGCAATAACGTACACAAAGCCGTTACGAATTTCATTAAAATTTAAATTGACGTAAATAAATTGAGGTAAGGCCTAAGGGTGATATATAAAATTTCCAAAATTTATTCAACTTAAATGCCAGCATAGTTTATTGACCATTTTGTAATAATAGCCATGATGAATGGCAAGCCAAATAACATATTTTTTGAACTGTCAAAACGATCGCCACTATGAAGTTTTTAAATTCATTTCTTACTTTATTTTTATGTTTATTTCTACTCAAAATCACGAGCGCTTCCTATCAAACAAAGCAGCAGTGTTATTCACTAAGGAAACCGCCTTGCTAACAGCGCTGTGTCAGCGCTGCGGCAGCATCGAGCCTAAAAATGGTATTCACTAATAATGCACTTGAAACGACACTAGCGCTCGGCGACGAATGCGGCGTGAGTTGGAACTACACAGCGTCGAGAGTTACCGCCTACAGTTCGACGACGAGCTGTTCTATGTCAGTGAATACCGTTTTTCGCAGCGCTGCGCTCTACGTCAAAGTGAAGGCTGTCTCGTCGTCGAGCTCGTTGACGAACGCAGCGTCGAATGTGTGAATAAGAGAATAGCATAGCTGGACAGCAATGTTACGTTCGTATGTTCCGAAGGCTACGAACAAATAAAACATGGAAGCCGCATGCCGTACTAAACTGCCTTTCAAAAACAACCCTGAATTTTAAATGACACGTGTCATCCCCTCTTCAATGCATCACGCTAATTAATTTTAATATCAGCCTATAAAAACTTAAACCGCCATTTAGAAATAGTTGTGATGGGTCCATCAAAGTTTTGATTGGCTATATTTTATAAACGTTTGTCAAAGATGTTGCGCCGAAAAATGCGCGGTGTTAAGAAAAGCGCTGTGTCCTTCCCATTTTGGCACGATTGAACAATTGTTTTTGGGGACATTTTTGAGCTGGCGTTAGACGTCCATGTTATGTCGCAGTCCGAAGGGTTTTCTAAGTTCAAACGGAATGTACGTCGGTTGACAACCATTACTCGCTAAGTGACAACTTTGAGTATAACAAATTGCATTTGTAAGGAAGTTACTATATTATAGATTATGTTGGGTAAAATTAATATTCATTTTAAATATTTCACCCATAAATTAAAGAAGATACAAAGACGAACTAAGAATAAAATGGAACAAATATTATTTTATCATAACAAGTATTCAAGATTTTGTAAAATACTCACTAATTAAACTATTTAAAACTGATTTTAATTGATTTCTCCAAAATTACATCACCAGTAGGATGAAAAGATCGGCTCACGATTCTTAGAAATATCAAAAATATACAAAAATCTGTTGAATTGGAAACCTTCGTTTTTTAAGTTGGTTAAAATAACAAATTCAAGAATAACTTTCTTGTATTTTAAACATAAATAATGCCTTTAAATTTTAATATGTATAAGCTTATCTACTTTTATTACAAAATGATAAAATGCATTAGTTTATGGAGATATACCTCATAAATATTGGAATCCTCAAAGCTAAGAACTCCATATTAATGAAGTTCTCTGACTATTCATTATCATAAGTCGAGTCTTATAGAAATTATCTTTTCCTATAGAAATGTCGGAAGGTCGGAACGTAAATTAATCATTTTTTGTCTTAAAACTTTTTTTTTGTTGGCAAATGTGATGAAAAACATACATTGTATGCATCACGGTCGGTAAGCGGAATACTAACTCGAGTCATTAAAAGCTTCTAGCACTCTCGTTAGTAATTCCGTACTTACTTAATGCACAATGAACTATTTCTCAAACATGCAATGAAATACACTGAAAAAAATGCTAAGTTGGATTTATCAGATCTTGCGTAATTCTAACCGGAAATTAAGGTTGATTGGGTCCTATCACAAAATTTTTATTGATTTTACAAAACTTTTTATGTTGGCATTCTACTAAATTAATTTGGTTGATTACATCAGTTTTTTGTTGATTTCACCAGTTGTTTGGTATAATGTGCAATGTTCTTTGTTGATTTAACCAGAACTCTGGTATCGAATTCAACCTTTTTAGTTTTGTAAATTTGATAGCAAGGATTTGTTACAAATATCAAAGTTTCCTCGTAATATAGCCAACCTAAGTCACTTTGGTAAATATTTTTTTCAGTGTATTGTCTTTACGTTCCTTAAAATAGACTCGAAAGCATCGCTTTTAGGGCGTATTAACTCACTGGGATGGAAATGCAATTTCATAATACTTTTCAGGCCTAGGCCTGCAAAGTAACTTATTTTATTTCGACAACATTGTCATTTTTTTTATGCATTTCTTTGTATGTTTGAGAAAAGCACTATACATGCCTCGGCGTGAAATCGGATTCCCGGCCTCGTTACCTATCCTATTATATACCAACTTGGCCGGAAATCCTCATTTTCCCGGCCTCTGATGTAATGCACTATTAAGCTAATATGGTCATTTAAATTACAAGTATGATTATTTGTAAAAGAAAACAATTGAATTGTTCGGTAAACTGATTGAGAGCGCCTTACTTGCCATTTTTTTGTTCAAAATGCGATAAAGAGTTTTGTATTGTATTGTATGAAAGGAAGCAACGTAAGCAGCCAGACTCATTAATCATACTTAACCTTTCCATGTTGTTGGCGCATTTATGTATGGAATTATATTGTAATTTATATGTATCATAAATAATGCTATCTTTGTTTTTGCTAATGATCTTTTCTCAAACTTGCAATTAATTTGTCAACATTTACGTATTTTACTTACGTCGAATTGGACCAGTGGCCTATTTCACCATAATTACAAGTATGACAATTGTAAAATATAACTGCTACTGATGTCACTTCTACGCAGGCTACGGTTACCGCTTACTATCGGACGGTCCATGTGCTTATTTGCCACCAACATGAAATTAATACTAATAACGTTATTATATCGTTTATAAACTACTTTTTATTTTCCGAAACCGGTGACAATGATTTTCGATAGATTTCGTACAATTTTCATTAAATCTTGACATGAGGTTCGGCTTATGTCGGAATTTCGCTACAATTGTCGTGTTTTTTTTGCTTCGCAAAAAAATAGTTATTTACTGCTAATTTATTGAAGTTCTTGCACTACGTTTTATGTTGGTGGCAAACAAACGCACGGCCTTTCCGGCGGTAAGCGGTAACTGGTAGCCTATAAACGCCCCCGATTAGAGAAACAGTAAATTTACAATTGTAGCAATGTGGTGAAATTGGGGCCAGAAAGTACCAACCATGTCACCGCCGGTTCAATGACTAAACTAGATATGTTATGGCCAAGGATCGGACAAACGCCCGTCATTTTGAATAAAAAACCGGCCAAGTGCGAGTCGAACTCGCGCGCGAAGGGTTCCGTACCATTATCAATTTATTATTAAAAATACAGTTAAATCAACCTACCTCAAAAACTATAGGAGATAATTTAATCAAACCAAAAATCGTTGATAGAGTTTATTAATGTGCATAACATATATTTTTTTTAGAATTTTCTATCGCTTAGTTTAAAAAATAGAGGGGGGGGGGACACATTTTCAGACTTTGAGAGTTGATATCTCGAAAACGGTTTGCTCAAATCAAAATGAGATTTATAAACCTTCATATCATTTTCAAAGACCTTTCTATTAATACCCCACACGTTTATATACAACTAAAAAAAAATTTCTATCCCTCAGTTACATGTATGGAGGGCCCCCACCCCAATGGTTTTTTTTACAATTTAGTATCATAATCCTGTAGCGGTTTATACAACACATATCCTTACCAAATTTCGTTGCTGTAGCATTTATAGTTTCCGAGTAAATAGGCTGTGACAGACGGACAGACGGACAGACGGACATGACGAATCTATAAGGGTTCCGTTTTTGCCATTTTGGCTACGGAACCCTAAAAAGTAACCCTGTTCCGTACAGTAGAGACTTCCTTACCTTATGATGTTAACATAATTTATTTTAAAAGATATATTTTTAATAACACTATCACAAAGTATCTATTTAGGAGATCCCAACTCTTTCTTACTTTTATGTACCCTGATTGTGAATTTATGACAAATAAACGACTTAGAATTTTTGATATTGAATTTTGATCTACTGAGTGATCTGCTTCGGTTACCGCGATAGTTATTCATGAAATAAAACGATTTAAACGAGTTATGGGTAAGGCCGCGGATTTTGACGAATTCGGAGCTTAAAATTTGTCTTGCTCATAAAACAAAACTGATAACATCTAGAGAACTCTAATCAATTTTAAAATATTCCCCTATGCTCAGTTACATGTAATCAAATGAAATAGCTAATTTAGCTGTTTATTTAAAATTAATATATAAATATTTCTGCCAAAAACGTAACGTAAGTCGAGTAATTTTTTCGACTACGAGTACTTAAAACCTTTTTTTTTCATATTATTAGACTTGTCAGCATTAAATGTTTGATTTTAAACCAAATTAGAATGATAAACGATTGCTTCGTTCATTAAGGACTTATGATATGTAAACAATTTTACTGTTTTCTTTCCCTTTACTTTTTGGGTCACGAATTCCAATTTTTCGTTACGATACTTTCGTAACGCTTTTTTAAGGTCATATTTAAGCCAATGTTGGTAGAAATTTGTTTATCGACACTAGGAACTCTTATTCTAGTAGGGCTACACCCATAGGCACACTCACTCCCATTAATTCGTTAACAAATGTTTGTCACAGTGCACGCGGCGAAAGTTTTAGCAAAAAACGTCTAAAGTGGTAGTGTGATTTTTACGGTATGTAGTGATTATTATGAAACGGCTGTTTTTTCATACGAAAGGGTTTAGTTTCAAACGTCAGTAGCATGTATTATTATGTTCAGATTGCAATTAATTACCAAGATAATCAACCTTTTTTCAAATATACGTTACACTTATGTTACGAATACGTTACATTTTCACAAAACGTAACGTATTTTTTATGTAACGTAACGAAAATATGTGGTAAGGGGAAGTGCACACAGAAATTTACTAATTTCAATGAGTTTTATTAGATTTTGAATGACAGCATACTGTAACAAGTGTTTGCGAAACAAATCAAATTATTTTGTTATTTAGGTATTTTGATTTGCGTTTTTTTAAGTAATTAGCTTTTTCCAGTGGGTAATTTTACTCCCCTAGGGCGTTTAATAATGTTAATTAATAACAGTTCAATTTCCATTTAAGCATTTATGGTGATTTATTTAGTTTATTTAGTTCCAAAGATTATGACATTTAAACATTTATAAATACTGTTAATTTAAGTAATTACTAAGTATGAGAAATTACATTATATGGGTTGATTATTATATCTGATTAAAACAACTATTTAGTGATAAAAATATGTTTTTTTTTACGACCTTTATTTAATCAGAGTTCATACCAGTATGAGCTGAGCTTTATAGTAACTTTCGTTGCGTTTTATGGTAACGTAACGTATTTTTTTATGTTATGTCTGTGTCACATTCATCAAAATCCGCGGCCTTACCCTTATATCGCGTATATTAATTAACGTTGTAACGACGTTTCGAACAATTATGGTGTGCACAAGTATATAGTTGTGAGATCTCCTAAATAGATACTTTGTGTTCGTATTATAAAAAAAATATCTTAAATTAATAGAATATGTTAACATAAGATAAGGAAGTCTCTACCATACGGCACATGGTTAAGTTTTCAAAATGACGGGCGTTTGTCTGATCCTTGGTTATGGCTTTTCATAACTACTTACCGCAAGTACCGGAAGTAGCAAAGTGACAGAACATCTTGGCATTTCACCATAAAAAAATAACTAATGTCAATGTCACCGGGTAAAGGATTACCACAAGTAGTTGAAAAATTGACGTATACGTGGATTTTTAGGGTTCCGTAGTAAACTAGGAAGATTTATAGTTTCGTCATGTCCGTCTTTCCATCTGTCAGTCCGCAGCATAGATCAGTTGGCTGTTAGTACTAGAAATTTGCTATTTGGTACAGGTAGGTATACATATTAATCATGCCAACAAAGTGGTAGAATTAAATGTAGATATTTTAGGGCATTTCCCCTGGTGGTAAAATGGGGACGATTATTTTATTTTGTTGTAATTTATAGTGTGCTGGGTGTTTGAAAAAGAATAAGGGTCCCAAAAGAAAGTTTTTTTCTTAAGTCAATATTTTCGGAGATAACGGCTCCAGAAAATCAAAATTGTGTTACCCCCTCTCTAACTTTTGATTATCCTAGACCTCGTTAATTTTCGTATGCGCGTGGGCACGACATAGTACAATCAACCAATTTTTACCATATTTTACAATTTTACTAAAAATTGTATATGCCGATGATTGACGAATAAAACAATTTGTATTTGTACTAAACATGCTAGAATTCAGTAGAAAAAAAGTTAAATACTTTAAAGACACAATTATTGACATATAAAATATTAAAAATACGCATCGGTTTTAATATAATGTAAGGATATTGAAAATTCAATCATAATTTTATCATTTCCTGTATATTTTATATCTACTAAGTAGATACTAACTTTAAGCTACCAAGCCCGTCATTTTCTGAAAGAAATGACTAATTAAAAGTTCCTTTGACTCATTAATTTTAATGATCTTGCCTTTTCATTAATTGCCTCCGTCGACTCAAACGCCAGTTTGAATTCGATTTAAGCCTTTTAAAAGAAACCTAGTGCTTTAAGATTTATTTCAGGCAAAAAATATTAAGTGTTGAAAGATCTCGGTCAAAATAAGATCTTTTTACTCTGAGTTTTACGATTTGCTTATCTGACTGTGCAAAAGCGATCTCAGATCCAATTCATTCTTAACTCTTGCTACTTTTAAAATAAGATTTTCAGTTCTTGTTAACGTTCATACTTGTTTCATTCACATTTTTGGCATGATGAAGAAGAATATAAAAATAGAATAGACTATAAATTAAGTTGTTCGTAACAAGCATAAAGAGCACAATACAGAAGCGAAGAAAAGTACAAATAAAGTCACAACATGACTCGTCTCAGCATTGTGCTAGTGTGTGGCTGCGCTGCTCTTTTGATGAGGTCAACACTTAAAAATCAATCTCACGGCTTTATCCTCGTTCGATTTCGTTGAAAATTTTCTTAGATCTTGACTTTATGCTTAGACTGTAACGACACTTGTTGCTTTTAAAAACATTACTTTCAGTTAATTTTAATTATGTATTATTTTTTTTTCGTTTAATATGTTTCTGTATAAATCAAGAAGAACATGAAATTCTCTTATAATTTTGCAATGATTCGCGCTTTCGCGCGTTTTTTAAACGATAATTACTCTTTAACATTCATGAGGATCATATACGACTCCAAACTGAATGCAACAATTTTTATTGTTATAGTGCATAAGTAGATGGTTTATGTTTTTATACAATTGTAATATAATTGCTGTAAATAATATATATGTCGCGTTGAATTTTCATATCACTAAAATAATCTTACTATTCAAATAAATAAATATATAATAATATTGGAACTAAATTATGTCA
>JALPQI010003029.1:0-72180 GCA_025490895.1 Thaumatotibia leucotreta
AATAAAAAGGATCAATTGGCGATTCAAAAAATTCTACGACCTATAGTATATTATTTGATTTATCGTATACCTTGCCAAAGTCAATATTTTCAAAACTAAATCTATACCATAGGTATTGTAAATTAGTAATAAAATAGCGACCCCTGCTACTTGCTTCGTAATTAGTTTTAACTGTAATACCCCAAAAGCTCGGTCATGTTTTTGGCTTGATACAAAAATAATGATAAGATAATATCTGTATTCAAATAAAACCAAATCGACTCGTTATAAAACGGGACGGGACAGTTTTTGTTCTCTGATCCCTTCTTGAATAAGGTTTAACTTACTGCTAGAGTCAATCAAACAGCTTTTTTTATTAATATAATGTGAGATAAATTATGTTATCAATATTTATTACTATTACGATGTATATGTATATTAATTATTGACTATAAAAATCTTATTCAACCTAAGTAAAATTTCATTTTAATTTTAGACTGAAAACCCTCTTGCTCCCTCGGTGGTTAATGGTTATCGTTTCATGAAAGATTTTAGAATTTTTTTATTACGAATTATTTTTGCTCTTGTTCCTATTTCGATTTACAATTTTATTCATACATGTCAGATCAAAAAACAGGAATGGATAGTATGATTAAAGATATCAAGGGATTCAAATGAGACACTTTTTAACTCTAATCTAGAGTTCTAGACCAGCTAGAATGCTATGGACCATACCTAACTCTTAGGTACCGTAAAAGTTTGTTTTTTGTTATTGCACTTTCATTTTACGTCATATATTTTACAATTACATGCCATGAAAACGTTAATTAGGTATTTTTGAAATAATATTCGTTTTATTCGAAAAATTCGAATATTCGAATACTGGAGATCTAAGTATTCGTATTATTCGAATACTAAAATTGGGCGAATATTGCAAACCCTACACACGCGTCTCTCTGGCATGGGTTTTCTATCTGATAATTTCGATCCGCATAGTATTAGCACTTAGTGAAACAGTACCGGAGGCGAACGTGTTAAACTCTAATTTCAAACGCAATTGTGAGAAATTTTGAATCAGTATTCAGGGACCACTAAAATACGGGGATCGCCTTTAGCTATCCACTCTTATTTATAAATTTAAATATCTCATCATCATCATCATCATTATCAGCCGGAAGATATCCACTGCTGAACAAAAGCCTCCCTCAACGATTGCCACAATAACCGGTCTTGCGCCACCCGCATCCAGTCGACCCATGCGACCTTCATTAGGTCATCAGTCCACCTTATGGGAGATTTATTTAAGTAATTCCATATCTTCGTCCTTCACTGACCATAACCTTTGTTTCCAGTACGGCTTCAACATGGTAATCCAGCACCGAGAAGCCATCAACAGCATAGCTCTCTCCCTGGTGCACCACTCGCTCCGCACCAAGGCACTGGTCTTGGAACTTCTTGCCGCCATCTGCCTCGTGAAGGGCGGTCATCAGATCATACTGTCGGCGTTCGACAACTTCAAGGAGGTGGCCGGCGAGCCGAGGAGGTTCCACACGCTCATGGACTACTTTATGAACTACGATCAGTTCCATATTGAGTTTATGGTGAGTCCTTTATTTGTGGTGGTAGATTTTGGCTTATTTATTTTAAATTGGGGCACAGGTTGGGAAAATCAAAAGGTGATTTTTATCAGCATGCATTCGTTCTATAGCAGTCGGATCCAGCAAAATAATAAACGCGGATAAATCTACCTAACAACAAATAGAAATTACTATAATTGGTCCGAATTCGCAACGTTGAACGGCCCACAGCTAGCTTTTTTAGTACAGGTGGTGCCTTTTTTAGGCTCTAGTGCGAGAAGTGTGTCATTTTACGTCAGGTCCAAAACTTCTGAGGGCCATCTGCACTAAAAAACTTGTGTCGTAATGTGCTGGAGCTGCTAACAGCCATCTGCCTCGTGAAGGGCGGTCATCAGATCATACTGTCGGCGTTCGACAACTTCAAGGAGGTGGCCGGCAAGCCGAGGAGGTTTCACACGCTCATGGACTACTTTATGAACTACGATGAGTTCCATATTGAGTTTATGGTGAGTCCTTTATTTGTGCTGGTCGATTTTGGCTTATTTATTTTAAGTTGGTGCATAGATTGCAAAAATCAAGAGGTGATTTTTATCAGCATGCATTCGTTCTATAGCAGTCGGATCCAGCAAAATAATAAACGCGGATAAATCTACCTAACAACAACTATAAATTACTAGAACTGATCGGAATTCGCATATGGAAGCCACCAAGCTCTGCTTCTGCCTTATAGCAACGTTGAACGGCCCACAACTAGCTTTTTAGTACAGATGGTGCCTTTTTTAGGCTCTAGTGCGAGAAGTGTGTCATTTTACGTCAGGTCCAAAACTTCTGAGGGCCATCTGCATTAAAAAAATTGTGTCGTAATGTGTTGGAACTTCTTGCCGCCATCTGCCTCGTGAAGGGCGGCCACCAGATCATACTGTCGGCGTTCGACAACTTCAAGGAGGTGGCCGGCGAGCCGAGGAGGTTCCACACGCTCATGGACTACTTTATGAACTACGATCAGTTCCATATTGAGTTTATGGTGAGTCCTTTATTTGTACACACTACGTACAGATGTCGCTAGTGATTAGCTTCACAATACCATTGACTAAATTCGCTGTGATCGACGGATGGTCGTTTGGTGTAATTGGAAGCACGTTGGACCGGCAATCCAGAGGAAGCGGGTTCGAATCCCGTGACAACCAGAGTCTTTCGCAGTTGATTTTTTCTATGGTAAGCACATCTGTTACGACATTGTGGGATTATCCTATATTTGTGCTGGTAGATTTAGGCTTATTTATTTTAAGTTAGGGGACAGGTTGGAAAAATCAAAAGGTGATTTTTATTAGCATGCGTTATTTGACAGTCAACTACCCTCTATGAACTATGAATAGTTCCATATTGAGTTTATGGTAAGTCCTGAAGTTCCTGACTGTATGTGTATAAAGTGTGATTTCTGTCCGTTTTGCTTTCGCGTCGAGAAAATATATTCGGGGCGGTAATTCGTAAAAATACAGATCGCATATTTTATACTAACGCCTGCACTCTGGTACATTTACCAATTACCTCCCTGGGACTGCAAAGTACTATTTTGATAGCATTTTGTAATAAATCTGATGATGGTGAAAACTCCTCGGGTCCAGTGGTCCGGCTATACGGGTTTGAACCGGAAATAGAGTTTGTTTTTTAAATTTTACATATTGTATTCGAAAACGGTTCTTGCTGACTTTGAAAGTGAAATATCCATCAAGCAGTTATAAAACGACTATTTTGTCACCAGGTGGCGTGCATGCAGTTCGTGAACATCATAGTGCATTCCGTAGAAGACATGAACTTCCGGGTGCATCTTCAGTACGAGTTCACTTCGCTCAAGCTCGACGATTATCTGGAGAGGTTGCGGATGTGCGAGAGTGAGGATCTGCAGGTAATTACATTTTTAATCGACTTCAAAAAAGGAGCAGGTTCACAATTCGACTGATTTTTGTTTTGTATGTATGCTACTCGATATATCCGGGAATTGTGAACCGATTTTTTTAACCTAACGGTTATATCCTAACCTAACCTAACGGTTATAACGCCGACGTGGTCCCATTGGCAGCATGTTGGGGTTTTATGATGGGATCTTGGAGAAATCAGATGAAGTTGTTTTTTTAATTAGGTGGCTATTAATGAAGTCTTTAACCAAAGAAAATCATTTATTCAACACTTTATTCATAAAATTGTATAAGGATGTTTATCAGCTAATTTGTTTTGCTTGTTTCACCCACGCGCAAATGTCTACAAGAAATGCTATGAAATAATGCTATTTTAATTTGATTGAATGCATCATAAGGTGGACTGAACTGATGACCTGGTGAAGGTCGCAGGAGTCCGATTTATGTGGGTGGCGCTCGACCGTTCATTGTGGCAATCTTTGGGGAAGACCTATTTTCAGCATTGGACATCTTTCAGCTGATATGATGATGATGAATGCATTGTTGAAAAATATTGGGAATTTTATTCCAAATTATAATATTTTTTGTAGTTACACCTTCTGAGATTGATAAAAAAGACTGGCAAACAAAGCCTCTATTTCAAGACGTTGGTGTAAAACCATACAAATTAAATAATTCATTATTTCCAGGTCCAAATATCGGCGTATTTGGATAATGTGTTCGACGTTGCTGCCCTCATGGAGGACAGTGAGACCAAAACGGCTGCTTTAGAGAAGGTCAACGAACTCGAGGACGAGTTGGGGCACGTATGTATCATGCTTTATCGTTTTTTTAGATACATTAACCCCCTTATTCATAAACGGCTGCTAACTTAACAAGTCGCTAAGTATTGTTTGTCACTTTCCGTCTTATAGATATATTGGTAAGACCGAAAGAGACAAACAATACTTAGCGGCTTGCTAAGTTAGGAGACGTTTATAAATAAGGGGGATAATGTTTACAATAAATTATATTAAAATTAAATTTAAAAAGTTTTTGAGTATTTGATGAATAAAAATAAAATAAATAAATTATAGGAATAATATTTTAGGTGTATAATTGTTATTTAATAATGTTTAGATGTATATCATTTGATTAAAACAAACTGTAAGGTAAATTATAATATTAATAGTTTGTATATAACAACCTTAACTTTTCAGGTAAATTGAAAAAACATATTCTCTCTAATACTCAATTCAAATTTCAGAAGAAAAAACAACCTTAGTTTTCACAGAATTATGTGTAGTTTTGCACTGAATGTCGTAAAGACTAGACATATTATTTCTGAGGACTAGACATATTATACCTAATGTAATGTAACTATACGAGTATCTATGATACTATTTGTTTTTTTTGTTTTCAAATACATTCAACCAATTCAAACCCTAGGTCACTCGAGATCTCGAGAACTTTGTCAAAAATGACGTTATAAATCTGATTACAAAAGTTTTTGTGCTTTAAATTATGAATATCACATACTAAAGAAAAAATACCTAGTTCACAAACGTCCCGAGGTCAGGATCGATCCCTCGTACTCAGCTTTGTCTAAATCACTAGCACTAGGCCACTCGGTCTTCGGTCAGAAATATCAAAGCGAATCGAAAACCGATTTTGATCAAAAACAGCATTTATATAAAATGAGAACATACCACTCTCTTTTAACCGTTTCAGTGCGGATGTCACGCCAGGCGTGTCTAGAATGTTTTTAACGAATGGCGTATGACACGATAGGCGTGTCATCATATTCTATGGCGCAAGGCACGCTTCTCGTATCATGAAAAATTGTTCGCCGCCATAGATAAAAGTCTTTGAAAATGGAACACGCAACGAATCGGTTAATACGTACCCAACTTGCCCACAGGCCCACGAACGCCTAGCAGCGTTGGAACGAGAGGCGATAGCGAAACTGGCCACGCTAGAATCCGAACTGGCCAGCGTGCGTCAAGAGCGCGACCAACTGGCAGAGGCGAGGAGACAAGTCGTGGAAGAGGTTAGTTATTTGTTATAAACATTCCTTTATAGCTCATTCCCACGAACAATTATCAGCGTTGGAACGTGAGAAGATAGCGAAACTGGCCACGCTAGAATCCGAACTGGCCAGCGTGCGTCAAGAGCGCGACCAACTGGCAGAGGCGAGGAGACAAGTCGTGGAAGAGGTTAGTTATTTGTTATAAACATTCCTTTATAGCTCATTCCCACGAACAATTATCAGCGTTGGAACGTGAGAAGATAGCGAAACTGGCCACGCTAGAATCCGAACTGGCCAGCGTGCGTCAAGAGCGCGACCAACTGGCAGAGGCGAGGAGACAAGTCGTGGAAGAGGTTAGTTATTTGTTATAAACATTCATTTATAGCTCATTCCCACGAACATTTATCAGCGTTGGAACGAGAGGCGATAGCGAAACTGGCCACAGCGTGCGTCAAGAGCGCGACCAACTGGCAGAGGCGAGGAGACAAGTCGTGGAAGAGGTTACTTATTTGTTATCAACATTCATTTATGGCTCATTCCCACGAACATTTATCAGCGTTGAAACCAACTGGCAGAGGCGAGGAGACAAGTCGTGGAAGAGGTTAGTTATTTGTTATAAACATTCATCTATTGCTCATGTCCCACGAACATTTATCAGCGTTGGAACGAGAGGCGATAGCGAAACTGGCCACAGCGTGCGTCAAGAGCGCGACCAACTGGCAGAGGCGAGGAGACAAGTCGTGGAAGAGGTTAGTTATTTGTTATAAACATTCATTTATTGCTCATGTCCCACGAACATTTAGTAGCGTTGGAACGTGAGGCGATAGCGAAACTGGCCACAGCGTGCGTCAAGAGCGCGACCAACTGGCAGAGGCGAGGAGACAAGTCGTGGAAGGGGTTAGTTATTTGTTATGAATAGGGTTAGGATTTTGGTGACATTTATGGAACAGAGAGCGGTGGACTCGATGTTACAAACATTTTTTACTTGAATAAATGATTAACTTATAAAATAATAACGAAATAATGTTTAGTTCAAGTTGGATTTATCAATGAATTTAAATAAATAACATGAATTTTATTTTTGAGAATCTAGAAAAATATTAATTTTCAATAAAAAATTTGATAAGGGGCATTTCACGCCAAGCGGGCAGCGAAAAAGGGGTCAGGTCACAGAATTTGCTGAAATTTGGCATAGTTGTACTGGTTAATGTAAAAAAAAATTGCACATTTTTACTTTTTTTTTATTCGACTTCATTTCCGGTTTAGAAGCATTCAAATTATTCGAGAAATTTGAAGAACTGTTTTTTTTAAAAGCTGTAGCCGCTATTAAAATATAATTAAAAAAATATGGTAAGCAGTGTTTATGTTATACTGTAAGATGATGTTTATTGCAGTTTTAATAATTTAAAAAAAAAAACTTTTTTTCATACTTTATTCCGGAAGTGAAAATTTTAATTCAAATTTGGACAAAGTTCGGTATTTTTGAAAAAAATTTTTTGTACTTCTAATTGTAGCTTATATTTCATAATAAATACGTAAACATTTTGAGAACGTGATCTGCATTCATTTTGGAGAAAAAGGTAGTACAGTGCAGCAACGCCACTCTGAGCGTCGTACTGGCGATCTCTTCTGTTGACCGTTTTACAAGTTAATTCGTTCTATCCTCAAATTTTCATCAATTAAAATACATTAACGTAACATACCAAGATGTCTAGTATATAATTAAACATATTTTTAAATCTATAATATAAATGTACTTATAACTAAAATATATTTAAAAATGAAAATAGTTGACTACACTTAACTAGTAGCACCAAACGTACCTCCTGGCGCCATCTCTTGTGTATTGAAAGAGTTTCTTAGACATTGATTACTTTTGACGTTATTTGCGAGAGCGAGACAGATAATAACGAATCATTCAATTTTTCCGTTATTCTTTTAGTGACGCTTATGCCCGCTTCGCAGTCGGTACGGTTTTTGAATTGTGAACGTGTGGTTGTGAAAAATACTTAAATATTATTTCATGTTGTGATTTATTAGTTATTACGTTGTGACACTATGAATTACTACGGTAATAAATGTTTTAACCCTTTTAAATTGCCGATTCATCGCAAGACAAAAAGTATTAGAAAAATTTCGGTTACTTTAGCTGGAAAGTGGAGAGTGTCGTCTAATGCTTACGTTTGCGAGAGCTGCAGGAAACGTCTGTTAAACGAAACGCCACCACCACAAATTATACAGACAGATATTACGGAACCAGTGTTATCGCAGAGTAGCGTCACCTCCAGTGAATGTTCACAGAACCTTAAAGACGAATTGTTTATACCAGAGGAGAAACATGAAAACAAATCCTCTCAAACAGATATCACAGGAGACGACGAAATTTTAAGACAGTTAAAGGAAAAGTTTAATGATCCATCCACATCAACATCAACAAAAACTTTAATAATGACAATTGCACCAAAATCTTGGAGTGCAACTAAACTAGCGGAAGAATTTAATACATCGAGACGGCAAGCCAATAAGGCAAAACATCTGGTCGAACAATTTGGTATTTTGTCTTCACCTAATCCTCGAAGTGGGAATAATAAGCTATCTGCTGAAACAGAAAACGTGGTAAGGAACTTTTACCTCCGAGAAGATATAAGTCGCATCCTACCTGGAAAAAAAGATTACGTTTCAGTGAAATTATGCGATGGTACGAGGTCTCATATACAAAAACAGCTTATAATGTGTAATATTGAAGAGCTATACCAATTATTTAAAACTGAAAATCCTGGTATCAAAGTTGGTTTAACAAAGTTTTATACATTGCGACCTAAGCAATGCATCCTTGCTGGCGATTCTGGTTCTCACCTTGTTTGCGTGTGTACGTACCATCAGAACACCAAATTGATGTTGCTTGGAGGAGACATTGATTCTTTAACTAAAGAAACCAACATGCACCTTCCGTCTTATAAAGAATGTTTAGAGAAGATGATGTGTCCAAACCCTACCCCACTTTGTCACTTAACGACCTCAAAATCAGCTCCTAATGAACGCTGTTCTTCATGCCCTGGTTCAAACCCCATTCGTGATCATTTAAAGACTGTTTTTGACGATAACCAAATAACAAGTGTGCAGTTTGAGCAGTGGATAGGTACTGACCGCTTTTCAATTACCACTCAATTACTTCCGGCAGATGATTTTGTTGACCATTTGTGCAATAGCCTGGATGTATTGAAACCTCATGCTTACATTGCTGCTGAGCAATCACTGTTCTTTAAAACATTGAAGCAGAATATTCCTGAAGGCGAAATTTTAGTTCAATGTGATTTCGCGGAAAATTATAGTTTTGTAATACAAGACGCAGTACAATCATATCATTGGAACAACGAACAGGCTACAATACTAACATCAGTGTATTACTACAGGGATGGAAATCAAACAAAACATCAAAGTATTGTTATGATATCAAATGACCTCAAACATGACACGGCCGCTTTTTATGGATTCCAAAAATATTTACACCAACATCTTATAGAAAAAGGATTACCCGTCAATAAAATATTATATTGTACCGATGGAGCCTCACAGCACTTCAAAAATCGATTCAATTTTATAAATCTATGCCATTATAAAGATGATTTTAAGATCGAGGCCGAGATTCATTTTCATGCCACCGCTCATGGTAAAGGGCCATGCGATGGTCTTGGCGGAAATTTAAAAAGATTGGCGACTCGAGCAAGCCTTCAATTGCCAGCAAACAAGGCAATTACAACCCCTGAAAGGTTATATGAATGGGCAAAATCCGCTTTGACTGAAACAGTTGTATGTTATTCTTCTAAGGAAGATTTGCAACTGCAAAGAGTGCTGTTAAAGGAGCGTTTCCAATCTGCCGTGACCATCTCTGGTACTAAAAAGTATCACGTTTTTATACCAAAAACCAATGGCCTGATTGTAAAGCGAACCAGCAATAGTGAGAATCAGAAATTTGTAAAAGTGACAAAATGATTAATGTATTTTGATGGCTATTAAAAGTTCAACCATTTATCATTTTTTATTTCATATCATATTATGTATAAACCAACAAAAAATTAAATCTGTGATACGCATTCATAAAAAAAAATATATATATATATATATATATATACCCTTTTTTAAAGTTCTGCTTTGCCGCCAGTACGACGCTCAGAGTGGCGTTGCTGCACTGTACTACCTTTTTCTCCAAAATGAATGCAGATCACGTTCTCAAAATGTTTACGTATTTATTATGAAATATAAGCTACAATTAGAAGTACAAAAAATTTTTTTCAAAAATACCGAACTTTGTCCAAATTTGAATTAAAATTTTCACTTCCGGAATAAAGTATGAAAAAAAAGTTTTTTTTTTAAATTATTAAAACTGCAATAAACATCATCTTACAGTATAACATAAACACTGCTTACCATATTTTATTATTTATATTATAATAGCGGCAACAACTTTTCAAAAAACAGTTCTTCAAATTTCTCGAATATTTCGAATGCTTCTAAACCGGAAATGAAGTCGAATAAAAAAAAAGTAAAAATGTGCAATTTTTTTTTACATTAACTAGTATAACTATGCCAAATTTCAGCAGATTCTGTGACCTGACCCCTTTTTCGCTGCCCGCTTGGCGTGAAATGCCCCATGAGAAAATATATTTATTTGATTTTCAAGGTTCTACTTTTCTCGAAGCCCATAAATATTATATAATAATCATAAGCTATATTATAAAAAAAATGATTGAAGTTCATTTCATAGGTAGTCAAATATTGATACAATACAATTATTTAAAACTTAAAATGAGCGAAACCCTGTCAAAAAGAATATATTTATGTATTATTTTTGATTAAATAATTATTCAATCAATCATAAACAATTTGAGTAACGACTCCACTGTTCTCTGTTCACCTAATGCCACCAAAATTCCTAACCTTAGTTATGAACATTCATTTATTGCTCATGTTCCACGAACATTTATCAGCGTTGGAACGTGAGGCGATAGCGAAACTGGCCACAGCGTGCGTCAAGAGCGCGACCAACTGGCAGAGGCGAGGAGACAAGTCGTGGAAGAGGTTAGTTATTTGTTATAAACATTCATCTATTGCTCATACCAGTGGCGGCTGTACCTAAAGTGCGCTCGTGCGCTGCACTACCATAAAATTTAACAGAACCGTCATCAATAAACATATTCAAATATGTACCCATTCCGTCCATACGACATTCCTACTTGTATATTTTTATTTTCATATTTTAACAAATCTATGGAGCCGTTCACTAATGGCGAAGTACTATAAACTATTTTTTTCGCTCGTACTAAAAGTCATCCGTGCGCTCGGCGGAGCGCACTCGTCATCAAGTCGAAATTGTATGGGAATCGCGTAAACACCTCTGGCGCGTGAGACGGAAGATGCTACGTACAAACTGTATGAAGAAATATGCGAATTTGGAGCGCCGTCCCGACTGGGCGGTGCCGATGATGTCCGAAATGTCCCGACTAGACACGAGGCGGCGCGCATCGGCCGGAGCGGCGCGCAAAATTACCCGACCGTAGATAAAGTAAATGAAATAATAATTCATGAAGTAAAAAGCTGTATTATTATGTGAAATGTGCATTTTTCAATTACGACATTATTTTCTAACTATACTAAGTGCACCACCGGTTCTCGAAGTCAGCAGCCGCCACTGGCTCATACCCCATGAACATTTAGCAGCGTTGGAACGAGAGGCGATAGCGAAACTGGCCACGCTAGAATCCGAACTGGCCAGCGTGCGTCAAGAGCGCGACCAACTGGCAGAGGCGAGGAGACAAGTCGTGGAAGAGGTTAGTTATTTGTTATAAATAGACCCCGGATTGTTGTGGCAGTGACGTCACAATAGGGTGATATGGGGAGTAAATGGAACGGTAGAACAAAATTATACATAAAAAGATAAGATAAGATAAAAATGTATATACCTACACAGTAAATATATATAGTTTCACCAAAGAAAACATAATTTCATTTACTATATCATTTATATATTAAATTCAAAATAAAAAAAATTGAGGTGAATTTATCTATATTATTTTTTTAATATTAAGTTTACTAGTTTTCGACAAAAAACTGACCGATCGAATGATAAATTCGTTCCAGTTCAGTAAATGGAACATACATAAATATTAGACTTCATTTTATCAATGTATGCAAACTATATAAACCTGTATAAAGTTGACCTTAGATATAAACTGTTTACTTTATTTATACCATTAAATAATAAGTACAATCTCGTATTCATTTACACAATATGTCATTTCTTATATTATCTTATCTTATAATTTATGTATCATTTTGTTCTACCCTTCCATTTACTCCCCAAATCACCCTATTGTGACGTCACCGCCACAACAATCCGGGATCTAGTTATAAACATTCATTCATTGCTCATGTCCCAAGAACATTTATCAGCGTTGAAACGAGAGGCGATAGCGAAACTGGCTACGCTAGAATCAGAACTGGCCAGCGTGCGTCAAGAGCGCGACCAACTGGCAGAGGCGAGGAGACAAGTCGTGGAAGAGGTTAGTTATTTGTTATAAACATTCATTTATTGCTCATGTCCCACGAACATTTATCAGCGTTGGAACGTGAGGCGATAGCGAAACTGGTAGTGGAGTTAATTTGACTTCCGAGAAAAAAAATATATCCTATCTTTTCTCGGGTGTCAATTCTATCGCGAAAATCGTCTAGTGTGTGTGCTGACGAAGCTGTGGGTACCAGCTCGTTTTTTGGGTCAAAACTCTTTCCGTTGTCTTGTTTCATACCACTCTGTCACGCTGTTAGTTGCTGTTTCGACTCAGTATATAAAAAAAACCGGTGCACTTGTATTTTTATTCACGCCAGATTTTAATCCATACATCAGAATTTGAAAATAAAACATCATCTCATACAAAATCACCACTGCATCACGTTTTTAGGGACACGAAATAAGACAACGAAAAGAATTTAGACTCTTTTACTTGTAGAGTTGTTTGTTATGTTGGGGGTTTCCTAAAGCGAACTTAGCCGTTCATCAGCATCGCTAATATGGTACTTTTCTTTTTTTTTTACTTAATTTTGTTAATTGATAACATTTTTTACCAGGTATCAACGTTAAGAAGAGCTCAGCAGGACTCCAGGAACAGGCAGTCCATGCTGGAGTCCAAGGTTCAGGAGCTCGAGTCCTTAACCAAGTCACTCCCTAGGGGCGCGTCCAGTAAGTTATTTTTCCTTGTTGACTTCTTTAACCCTTAAATGCATGGTGTACGATGTATCGTGCATAACCAAAACGTTGTTGGTGTTTGAAAACTAGATATGTATATTATTTCTTATAGATAGATTATGTTCTTATAGTACATTGTGCATCAAGGGAGGTAAGTACGGAATTACTAACGAGAGTGTTAGAAGCCCGACGCCATTAGGCGGAGGGCTTTTATGACTCGAGTTAGTATTCCGCTTACCGACCGTGATGCATACAATGTTTTTCATCACACTTGCCGACAAAAAAAAAGTTTTAAGACATAATATGATTAAATCACGTACTGACATTTCTATTACTCCCTTGGGAATTTCACTTTTCTATTACTCCCGCTACGCGCGCAAGCAATGGCGCGCTTAGACAGCAAGTGTGATGAAAACCTCATTATAGCTGTCTACCTGAGACTGTGCTAGCCATATGCCCCCCTTAAATACTTATAAGATCATTGTTTTGTAAATTATAAATCGTTACCCATCATGAACAACGCTATAATCCAAAATAATACTTGCTTCTAATTTCTATTCTAGTGCTTTATTATTAGATTTGAAATTACGACACTGTAGCATCTTTAAATGCAGCGTTAAGGCTTATCCATTAATCACGTCATACGATTTTGGCCTGTTGTAAACCCCCCCATCTCCCATGGTGATATTTGGTGATATTTTCTTGACCCCCCTCCCCTCCCCCTATACAGTATGACGTGATTAATGGACAAGCCCTTATTCATGATAAACGTCGAAATATTGGATGGCATATACAAAAGAAAAATAGACCAAGATCACCAACGTCCGAGGTGGGAATCGAACTCTTAAATACTTATTCATTTAATATAGGAAATTTTAATCGTTACGAGTCATGCTAACTTTGATTTCTAATATTTTCACGGCTATTAGTATTTCTGTTTGAACAGGAACCCCTTGAAATATTATATTAAACCCTTTGAAATATTATACTAAATACCTGGTGAGATATCTGCGTTGATGATATCTCAAATGAAAAAACGATAATTAGGCATGATTTCTAAAAGGTTTGAACAAAAAAAATCACACTTTTTTTTAATGATATTAAAAATGTTATTTTAACATTTTCCATTTTGGATCATGAACTACAAAATTCTGTAAAAAAAAACTTTTATTAAACAGAAGCTTTTATTATGTTTTCTTATATCGTTTATACGTTACTTTAATTAAATAAAATAAAAAATAGTACGTTTATCGCTTAACTTGGTCAAAAATTAGCAGTTCATTTTAAATTTTGGGTATTTTGGACAAAAACACCAAAAAATTAATTAAAAAAAATAGTCATGCTTCGTCAAAGACAACAATGGCTTAAATGGTCTATACTCACTTCACCTTAAAGCTTTCCATCGGACTATCAATCACCCTGTATATCAAACAGGGTCGAACATTTGTTTACTCAAATCTTTTTCCAGTGGGCGCGATATCTACCCACGCTCTCTGCAACGGCAACGCCACCGCTCCGGTACCGAACGGCACCCACACGAACGGCAGCCACCCCCCGAACGCCCTGGTCCCGAACGGCTTGAAGCCCCCCCCTCCGGCGCCTAAGCCCACCCCCGCACCGCCGCCGCCGCCGCCGCCACCGTTAGTATTCATATTCATATTCATTTATTGATTGCACAGATGTCATATATACCATAGATCAAGCAAACGTATCTACTTAGCGTGTCAAATGAACTCAGTAAAATCTACTGAGTTGTCCGTCTTTAATCGCAGCTTGCAGCTTTCGGGCGTCAAATTTTGTAAGTTGAAGTGAACAAAAACATTAATAATGCCTCCTTAAGTAATATTAATTGCAACAACACAAAAAATATGAATATTCAAGGGCCTGAGACATATTTAAAATCATAGGCAAGTAACAACTTCAGTACAAAATCTGACACGCTCGGCCGCCATACAAATGAATGAACTTGTTTCTTCTATTCAAATCTAATTCTGTGGTGCTAGTTTATTTGTAAACCTGGATGCTTAGCCAAGTTGCCAATCGTAGTATCTTAGTAGCGTATTGTAGTTTTCCCTCTCACTCGTTCATATTAGTGCGACAAAGACAGTTAGCTGCCTTTCGTTTACGATTGACAATTAAGCGCTAGCGATTGGCAACTTGTGTAAGCACCCTGGTCTCGTTTAGCGTTGAAAATGTCGGAAAAAATCAAATGGTTTTTTTCGGGAATATATGAAAATTTTGTTTTTTTTTTTCGTTTTTTTCGGGTTTTTACAGAAATAATCAATGTCACTGTCACTCCTTGCCATCTATTTCAATTGACTTTTATTCGATGACATCGTGTTATCCTGGTAAAATTGAAAATTAGATCTAATTCGCATTGGTTTAGAGTTGAAAATTATAGTGGAAACTTTCATTGATTTTTTCGAAAAATCCGGAAAAAATCGATCTGTTTGGAAAGAATTGGGATTTAATCAGGAAATTTTCAACGCTCTCGTTTACCGTAGTTACATACATACATTACTTTAGGGCTATTACTATGCAGTAATTTCGATAATACGGTGCGTGCTAGTTTATTTTGAAACGGGCGCTTAGAGAAGTTGCCAATCGCTAGCGCTTCATCCTCAATCGTAAGCGAAAGGCAGCTAACTGTCTTTGTTGCCCTAATATGAAAGAGTGACAGAGAGGGAAAACTACGATACGCTACTAAGCGCTAGTGATTGGTAACTTGTCTAAGCACCCTATGCTTAGCCAAGTTGCCAATCGCTAGCGCTTGGTATCGTATCATAGTTTTCCCTCTCTGTTAGTCTTGCATATTAGTGCGGCAAAGACAGTTAGCTGCCTTTCGTTTACGATTGACAATTAAGCGCTAGCGATTGGCACTTGTCTAAGCACCGACTCGTTTACCGTAGTGCCGTGGTGTCTGTCTTTGTCGCGCTAATATGAAAGAGTGACAGAGAGGGAAAACTACGATACGCTACTAAGCGCTAGCGATTGGCAACTTGTCTAAGCACCCTGGATGCTTAGCCAAGTTGCCAATCGCTAGCGCTTGGTATCGTATCATAGTTTTCCCTCTCTGTCAGTCTTGCATATTAGTGCGACAAAGACAGTTAACTGCCTTTCGCTTACGATTGACGTTTAAGCGCTAGCGATTGGCAACTTGTGCAAGCACCCTGGTCTCGTTTAGCGTTGAAAATGTCGGAATATATGAAAATTTTGTTTTTTTCCGTTTTTTTTCGGGTTTTTACAGAAATAATCAATGTCACTGTCACTCTTTGCCATCTATTTCAATTGACTTTTCTTCGATGACATCGCGTTATCCTGGTAAAAGTGAAAATTAGATCTAATTCGAATTGGTTTAGAGTTGAAAATTATAGTGGAAACTTTCATTGATGTTTTCGAAAAATCCGGAAAAAATGAGCTGTTTGGAAAGAATTGGGATTTAATCCGGAAAGGACTATGCGTCAAAATGGACCAAAAACCAACAGAGCTGGGAGTACTGTCATTAAAAAGGTCTGTTTATGTACTTTATTTCATTCTATAGGTGCAAAGTTGAATTCCATTGGATAATTTTATATCAGTAAGGCGTTCTGCGGGTACTCTCTAAGTAAATCACCGTCGTACAGACACCATTCATCATAGTATTTACTCTGACTAAAATACAAATATCTCCGTTTTCCAATGGAATTGAACATAGTACCCATAAAATGAAATGAAATAAATATAAATACCTATTTAATGACACCACTTTCATTTCTGTTGGTTCTTGGTCCACTTTCCATACAAATATGCCCATGGTCGGGTATTTCTCAGAGCTTAAATGGACATCTCAATTATCTGGTCTCGTTTTTTTGGAAGTGGCTACATCTTTTGGTATCATTTTCGGTCGTCAGATACAGCACCCATTTCTCAATAAGACAACCAAAGCCAACCTCAAATCATTCAGCCACTTCCAAAAAAACGTGACCAGATGAATGAGATGTCCATTTACACTCTGAGAAATGCCCGGTCCTTTTCAACGCTCTCGTTTACCGCAGTGCCGTGGTGCCGTGCGCACCGCCGCCGCCACCGGCGCCCGGGCTCATGATGCCGCCGCACCACACGGACGCCATGACGATCAAGAGGAAGGTCGATACCAAGTATAAGCTGCCGACGTTGAATTGGATCGCGTTGAAGCCTAATCAGGTACGTAACTTTACGGAGTATTGAAGTAACTGAATTTTTCAATTGCACGATATTATAGTCATGTTGGGTAAGCGAAAGAGAGTGGCTGTGACACTTCATACATTTATTCTGCAAAAACTCGTTCCGGGGATAAAGGAACATATGATTCACTTACCCAATTTGAATTTTATACTGAATCAGATCGTATAGAAATAAATATAATGAGTTTTAAAATGAACTTTTCGAATTTCTTCAGACTTTTATACAAATACAAGTTTTGCATGTCTGTTTACAAAAAGTTTAGTAGCTACGTATGTAAATACTTACCTCCTTATTTATAAACGTCCCCTAAAATACCAAGCCGATAAGTATTTATTGACCTTTTCGATCTTGAACTAAAACTATGAAAAACGGATAAGCTCACGTATATTATTAATTAAATTTTCATCACACTTGCTGTCTAAGCGCGCCATTGTTTGCGTGCGCAGCGGGAGTAATAGAAAAGTGAAATTCCCTAGGGAGTAATAGAAAAGTCAGTACGTTATTTAATAATGTTATTTCTTAAAACTTTTTTTTTTCGGCAAGTGTGATGAAAAACATTGTATGCATCACGGTCGGTAAGCGGAATACTAACTCGAGTCATAGAAGCCCTCCGCCTAACGGCGTCGGGCTTCTAACACTCTCGTTAGTAATTCCGTACTTACCTCCCTTGATGCACAATGTACTATTAACTTCA
The DNA here is from genome assembly GCA_025490895.1 of Thaumatotibia leucotreta. NCBI lineage: Eukaryota > Metazoa > Arthropoda > Insecta > Lepidoptera > Tortricidae > Thaumatotibia > Thaumatotibia leucotreta. Next base: position 17,618 of record JALPQI010003029.1, read on the forward strand.
TCTCGACTTCTTTTCGATCTTATCTATCAGACCGAAAGAAACAAAGTATAAGTATCGATTTGCAAAATTAGGGGACGTTTTAAATAAGGAGCCTAATCTAAAATAAAAATAAAATAAAATAAAACGCGATAAGAAAGTTGTGCGAGGTAGGTATTTTCCTACTTTTGCTTATAATAGTTATAATGTACTAATTATCTTGACAATCTAGGTGCGAGGCACAATATTCAACGAGTTAGACGAAGAACGACCCAGAAACAGGATAAACTTCTCCGAGTTCGAAGAGAAGTTCCGCATCGGAGGCCCCTGCGGCCTCGGCGTGGACTCCTGCGACAACGACACTCTGGCCTCGTTCCCGAGCAAGAGGTTCCGGAGGCCGGATACTGTGTCGTTGTTGGAACACACAAGGTTGAGGAACATAGGTGAGTACCGGCCTCTTGGCCTCGCAATGGACTCTCGTGACAAGCTTTATTACCAGGCAAGGTTTTCTGGAGGTGTCGTTGTTAAAATACACTACGTTGAAGGACATATGTGAGTATCGGCCTTGTAGACTCTAGTGACAAGCTTCGTTCCTGAGCAAGAGGTTCCGGAGGCCGGATACCGTGTCATTGGAACATACAAGGTTGAGGAACATAGGCGAGTGCCGGCCTCTTGGCCTCAAAGTGGACTCTTTCGACGATACTGTGACCTCGGTCCCGAGCAAGAAGAGGTGGAACATAGCTTGAGTTCGGCCTTTTGGCCTCGCAACGGACTCTTGTGTCAAGCTTCCTTACCAGGTAAGATTTTCAGAGACCTGATAATGTGTCGCTGTTAGAGTTGAAGGACATGACGACATGAGTGAGTATCGGTCTCTCGGCCTCGTAGTGAACTCCTCTGTCGATACGCTTTACTGTCGAACAAGAGATTTTGGAAACCTGGCTCTTTTCTTTTATGGCGAGCAGATGGACTTAATAAACACCTACAATAGTCTCAGACAGTCCGTTTCAGACTCTTTAACACCTAACTTTTTTATTTGACAGCTAACGTTCTATGTATACCTGTGTTGAATTCTAATATTAGACCATATTAACTAACCATAGTTTATTGTTACAGCAATATCCCGAAGAAAACTCGACATACCCGTAGAAAAAGTTATCCTAGCGGTCAACAATCTCGACCTTCGACAAATACCCCTAGAAAGCGTAGAAATCCTCCAACGCATGGTACCTACCGAAGCCGAGCAGAAAGCCTACAAAGAATACGTAGCTGAAAAGAAAAATATCAACCTTCTAACAGAAGAAGACAAATTCCTCATGCAACTCGCTAAAGTAGAAAGAATTTCAGCGAAACTATCCATCATGAGCTATATGGGCAATTTCTTCGATAACATACATTTAATAACTCCTCAAATACACGCTATAATCTCAGGGTCGTCTTCAGTCAAATCGTCGCAAAAGTTGAGGAATGTTCTAGAGATTATACTCGCTTTTGGTAACTACTTGAATAGTAGTAAGCGAGGGCCGGCCTATGGTTTCAAGTTGCAGTCTTTGGACACGCTAATGGATACGAAATCTACGGATAAGAGGGTGTCGTTATTGCATTATATTGTGGCGACGATACGGCAGAACTTTCCGGAACTGATGAATTTCGATTCGGAGTTGATGTATATTGATAAGGCTGCTCAAGGTAATTATTGCTTTTTATTTATTTTGCTTTGAAGGTGTGGAGACGTGTGTGACGGCGGTAAGAATACATTTGTCACCACCCCAACCCCTCCTGCGGGTGTCGTAAGAGTCGACTAAGGGATTGAAGTGTTACTGACCATTTTTTTTATAACGATTGATAATGGACAGCAGTGTCATCATAGTGGACACATTACTGCGACCGCCAATCCGCTTGCCCAGCGTGGCGATTATGGGCATTTACCTCATAATGCGTCTATATGCATAGTTAATAGGAGAGGCCTACGTCCAGCAGTGGACTATCATAGGCTGATGATGTGATGTGATGTGAAGGGGTAGAAAAATGCTAACAGAAAATGAAGATTCCAGCTATTTTGTCTTTTACTTCGGTCCCATCTAATTCCAGTTCATGGAGGTTATTTTTATGCAGAAACAAAACTTTTCATCATTCTCAGTCGATAGACGTCCTGCAGTAGAAGGATTTTTGCAGTAATCGCCATGCTTGGCAGGCGCGTTTGCGATTGCAATTGGCTTCGTAAAGTTTTCTCAGTGAAAGAACAACTTCACATAAGTGTAGTTCGCATTTCAAAAACCGCTCGAGTTATCGGGTTTGACCACCCAACGTTTAAAATACGATGTACCTGCACATATGACTGAAATTGGCTATGTAAAGTTTACGGTATGAATATTATATTTTTCCCTGATAGCCGTCGTCTTAAGGTTCAATAAAATGCAGCTCTTTTATTTTTATGTCCATTAATTTGTTGACAATATTTTTTTAAGTGAGATGACATTTGTTGTTGAGCCTAATGCTTTCGTCCGCAACTAGTACAAAGAAAATAAAATAAAAAAATTATGAATGACACGAGTGACATTGACGTTGACAGATTTTTCTTTTTCTATTTCATTGTACTGATTGTGGACGGACGCATTAGGCTCTATTCATCCATAAAACTGAATAAATATCACCCCACTCCCTTAAAAAAAGATTAAGTAAATAATAGCCTGCATTTTCTTGAACCGAAAAGATGACGGCTATCAGGGAAAAATATAATATTCGTACCATCGGAGCATTTTACAAAGCCAATTGCAGTCATAATATATGTGTACACCGTACGAGTATTTTAAACGTTGGGTCGTCAAACCCGATAACTCGAGCGGTTTTTGAAATGCGAACTACACTTACGTGAGGTTGTTTTTTTACTGAGAAAATATTTCAACTTATCGGATTAGACCACGTTACCCTCGATATGTAGACGGGCTGCCGTCGACAGTGACTTTATTTTAAACTATGTAGTGATATTTTCGGTATCCTGCCGTTTGACCAAAAATTTTTTAACAAATTTACACTTGGCAACCAACTACTGGCAAAATTATGTTTCGGTAAATGCTTTTTTCTACAAAAACATCTTTGACAATTTATTATCTTAGCAAAATAATTAACTAATAAAATATCATTTTATAAGAGGTATTTTTGGCAAAAGAATATTTAACAACAAAGTAAACTAATAAATTTATCATTAGTCTAAAAATGTTTGGTAAAATGGGTTGGAGTATAGCAACGGGGGCGCGGGACTTAAAAAAAATTTGATGGGGGTGGCGTCATTATGACACGTATTTTTAGGGTTCCGTAGCCAAAATGGCAAAAACGGAACCCTTATAGATTCTTCATGTCCGTCTGTCCGTCTGTCCGTCTGTCACAGCCGATTTACTCGGAAACTATAAATGCTACAGTAACGAAATTTGGTAAGGATATGTATTGTATGAACCGCTACAGGATTATGATACTAAATTATAAAAAAAACCATTGGGGTGGGGGCCCTCCATACATGTAACTGAGGGATAGAAAATTTTTTTTAGCTGTATATAAGCGTGTGGGGTATTAATAGAAAGGTCTTTGAAAATGATATGAAGGTTTATAAATTTTATTTTCGAGATATCAGCTTTCAAAGTCTGAAAAATGTGTCCCCCCCCCTCTATTTCTTAAACTACGCGATATAAAATTCTAAAAAAATTATATGTTATGCACATTAATAAACTCTATCAACGATTTTTGGTTTGATTAAATTATCTCTTATAGTTTTTTAGGTAGGTTGATTTAACTGTATTTTTTTAACAATAAATTGATAATGGTACGGAACCCTTCGCACGCGAGTCCGACTCGCACTTGGCCGGTTTTTTTATGATGCTATCGTATAGAGGACGCTAAAAGAAGCATGTTTTGTATTAACAACTTTTCTTAGAACTTGATAATTACCAAGATATTGGCTCCTAAATAAAATTTGGTTTTGGTCAAAATTACTAATGAATTACTAAATCTGCAGTGAGCGAGCGAAGCGAGCGAACAAAACCTTCCAGGGCGGATCCGACTCGGATAGGTTAGGTTAGAAGACTAAGGCGGGAGTTTGCTCCCGCCTTAGTCTTCGAGGTTATTTTTATTGTTGCAACCTAGAAAACTTATCCCCAAAATCAATAATGGCCGAGATATTCGACATCAAATAAAAAAAAATTAACATAAAATTAACATTAGCCGTGTGGTGACGGCAGTAAGAATACATTTGTCACCACCCCAACTCCTGCGGGTGTCGTAAGAGTCGACTAAGGGATTGAAGTGTCACTGACCATTCTACAAGATTGATGATGGGCAGCAGCGTCATCATAGTGGACAGATTACTGCGATCGCCAATCCGCTTGCCCAGCGTGGCGATTATGGGCATTTACCTCCTAATGCGTCTTTGAGAGCTCTTTGGGAGCTTTGCTCCCGCCTTAGTCTTCGAGGTTATTTTTTTTTTGTTGCAACCCAGAAAACTTTTCCCCAAAATCAAAAATGGTAGACAGGTATTCGGTGAATGTACAAATATGTTAAACGTAGTTTTAGGTGACATGTAAAATATACAATTGATTTATTTATTAATTTATACATTGTTCTAATGTATTAATTGCTTAATGATAATTTGTCAATTGAGTTTTTGTAAAATGATACATTTGCGGAATAACATTTTTGCCACTTACTACATTGGTGAAACGTTTGTTGTAAAATAAATATTTGCTAACATTGTTTTGGTTAAACATTAGTGAACCGATATTTTCCTTATTAACACTATTTTCGTCACCGGATTCCAGTGTCACTAGAGAACGTAGTGTCCGACGTGACGGAGCTAGAGCGAGGCATGGAGGCCGTCAGACGCGAGTGCGAGGCCCGCGAGGCCCATCGCGCACCCGCACCGCACGTGCGCGACTTCCTCAACAACGCGCACGACAAGTTGCGGCGCACGCGCACCGAGGCCCGCCAGGCGCAGGTATGTTAGTTAGTTAGTTTTCCTGGGCTTTTTCCGCAACTCGACAACCATCGTGCCTTTTTTGCGTGATAGCGAGGTAGCCCTATTCCAACCATCCAAGCTCCTCCACGAAACTCAGTGTATGTTTCAGGTTGCTAAATGCCTCCTTTAGTGTATGTGGAGTCCCCAAGTACCTACTCCTGTATACCTCTACCTGTTTACAATTTAGAAGAATGGGTTTTGCTGTTTCCTCCTCTTCCATGCATGCGCAGGTATGTGACTAGGGCTGCCAACCAAAAATCACAGATATGCGGGACATTCGCGAATAAATTGCGGGACTTCGCTGTAAAATGCGGGACAGGAAGAATGACATTAACATTAAAAAGCAAAGCTAAGTAAAGTTTTAGATTGATTCAATTTAGATCCACCCGTCGCTTCTTCATCGCATCTTTTGGCAGTTATACACGTTCAGTGCACGGTGCTCGCGGGCTATAGTCGCAGACGTCGCGGTACATTCAAATTAACATGATGCAATCTTAAATTGCTTTCATTTACGTATTCATATTATTATTTTAGTATTTCCAATTTAGTATTCCCTGAAAAGCGGGGTAATCGGCGTCCCGCGCGAACCCATTGCGGGACGCATACTTTATAGCCCCAGAAACGGGATTTATTTATTTCAAACTTTATTGCACAAAAGGAAAAAAAATGTACAAAAGGCGGACTTAATGCTATGAAGCATTCTCTACCAGTCAACCTTCGGGCAAAGCAGAGAACATGTAGGCGGTGCAAGAAACAACAAAGCGGGTAACAGAATTAGAAGTAACTTTTGGAATTTAATATTCTAATTACAAATACTATACACACATAAGATATCAGACATAAGATATCAGATGAAACTTACAATTGAGACACTAAGAACTTGCCATTCTGCCAGCAAAGTATTCACCTAAGGATGATAAGGAGGGTATTTGACACACTAGAGCGACGCGCACCCGCACCCGCACCGTGCGCGACTTGTTCAACAACGCGCACAAGCTGCGCACGCGCACCGAGGCCCGCCAGGCGCAGGTATGTGACACACTAAAGCGACGCGCACGCGCACCCGCACCGCACGTGCGCGACTTGTTCAACAACGCGCACAAGCTGCGCACGCGCACCGAGGCCCGCCAGGCGCAGGTATGTGACACACTAAAGCGACGCGCACGCGCACCCGCACCGCACGTGCGCGACTTGTTCAACAACGCGCACAAGCTGCGCACGCGCACCGAGGCCCGCCAGGCGCAGGTATGTGACACACTAAAGCGACGCGCACGCGCACCCGCACCGCACGTGCGCGACTTGTTCAACAACGCGCACAAGCTGCGCACGCGCACCGAGGCCCGCCAGGCGCAGGTATGTGACACACTAGAGCGACGCGCACGCGCACCCGCACCGTGCGCGACTTGTTCAACAACGCGCACAAGCTGCGCACGCGCACCGAGGCCCGCCAGGCGCAGGTATGTGACACACTAGAGCGACGCGCACGCGCACCCGCACCGTGCGCGACTTGTTCAACAACGCGCACAAGCTGCGCACGCGCACCGAGGCCCGCCAGGCGCAGGTATGTGACACACTAGAGCGACGCGCACGCGCACCCGCACCGTGCGCGACTTGTTCAACAACGCGCACAAGCTGCGCACGCGCACCGAGGCCCGCCAGGCGCAGGTATGTGACACACTAAAGCGACGCGCACGCGCACCCGCACCGCACGTGCGCGACTTGTTCAACAACGCGCACAAGCTGCGCACGCGCACCGAGGCCCGCCAGGCGCAGGTATGTGACACACTAGAGCGACGCGCACCCGCACCCGCACCGTGCGCGACTTGTTCAACAACGCGCACAAGCTGCGCACGCGCACCGAGGCCCGCCAGGCGCAGGTATGTGACACACTAGAGCGACGCGCACCCGCACCCGCACCGTGCGCGACTTGTTCAACAACGCGCACAAGCTGCGGCGCACGCGCACCGAGGCCCGCCAGGCGCAGGTATGTGACACACTAGAGCGACGCGCACCCGCACCCGCACCGTGCGCGACTTGTTCAACAACGCGCACAAGCTGCGCACGCGCACCGAGGCCCGCCAGGCGCAGGTATGTGACACACTAGAGCGACGCGCACGCGCACCCGCACCGTGCGCGACTTGTTCAACAACGCGCACAAGCTGCGCACGCGCACCGAGGCCCGCCAGGCGCAGGTATGTGACACACTAGAGCGACGCGCACGCGCACCCGCACCGTGCGCGACTTGTTCAACAACGCGCACAAGCTGCGCACGCGCACCGAGGCCCGCCAGGCGCAGGTATGTGACACACTAGAGCGACGCGCACGCGCACCCGCACCGTGCGCGACTTGTTCAACAACGCGCACAAGCTGCGCACGCGCACTGAGGCCCGCCAGGCGCAGGTATTTCAAACTTTATTGCACAAAAGGAAAAAAAAAATGTACAAAAGGCGGACTTAATGCTATGAAGCATTCTCTACCAGTCAACTTTCGGGCAAAGCAGAGAACATGTAGGCGGTGCAAGAAACAGAACAAAGCGGGTAACAGAATTAGAAGTAACTTTTGGAATTTAATATTCTAATTACAAATACTATACACACATAAGGGAATAAAATACATATACATACATAAACATACATATACATAAGATATCAGATGTCTGCCTGCGACCACGGGTGTAACGTCATGCCCGAAACGTCAGGATATAATTAAACGTAAGTTTACGCGATTAAAACCCGTTTGTCTGTAAAATATGAGTGATAATCGTGAAAGTTTAAATCAATATATCAGATTAAACTTACAATTGAGACACTAAGAACTTGCCATTCTGCCAGCAAAGTATTCACCTAAGGATGATAAGGAGGGTATGTGACACACTAGAGCGACGCGCACCCGCACCCGCACCGCACGTGCGCGACTTGTTCAACAATGCTATATGCTAAATACTAGCAAGATTATTTTTATTTACTCCAATATAGTATCAAAAAGATGAGCTATTTCGAAAAAAAACGTACTCGGAGACTCCCTCCTAAGTCCTGGGTCGCGTTTTATAATAGTACTTTACGACACAAGTGCGAAAAACATGAAATACGAAACGAGTGGCGATGTTTTAAAACACGACCAATAGGGAGTGTTTTAAATCGACACGAGTTACGAATTTCCTTTTTGTACGTGTCTCGTACGGCGTTTTTTAGTACAGATGGCCCTCCGAAGTTTTGGACCTGACGTAAAATGACCCACTTCTCGCACTAGAGCCTAAAAAGTACACCATCTGTACTAAAAAGTTATCGCTGTTTGCCTTGCCTCTAACGCACGCACGTATTGGCTAGAAAGAGAGGCAAACAGCAAAATTGTAATTTTGATTAAAATTTAAATTCAACTGTTGGTAATTTGTACTTGTGCAAGTACACTTGGGCTATTAGAAAAAGTGTTTGGGAATTTCAACCTAATTGTCAAAAGACTAGTGACTAACTTCGTTTATTACGAATTCAAAAGGTACAAAACAAAATCAACTCAGTGCGCAAAATTTAAACTGTTGGTAATTTGTACTTGTGCAAGTACACCTGGCCTAATAGAAAAAGTGTTTGGGAATTTTAACAGAATTGTCAAAAGACTAGTGACTAACTTCGTTTCGAAAAGTACAAAACAAAATCAACTCAATGCGCAAAATTTTAATTCAACTGTTGGTAATTTGTACCTGTGTAAGTACACCTGGACTTACGAGGTAAAAACTTGAACAGTCAAAGACAAAATAAGGTGTACACAAAAATGTTCAAAAATATGTCCCAGTGCACTCTAATAGGAATGATGACTGGCAAGTCAAATCAGCATCTTTTTACGAACTGTCAAAACCATCACCACTATGGAGTTTTATATGAAATACTCAAAAGTTACGTCACCAAATGACCTACTCTTTTAAGTTATTTTCAATTTATTAAATAGAAGTTCTGTACAAAAATTACTGCAATCTACATCTTAGTAATAATTTATTCGTGTATTATGTCGTGAATGTTAAATAATTTATGTGAACTACAGTCATCATCCCTATTCTGTGTAATAAGCGGATTCTTTCGATACTTATTTTTGCACTTGACTGAACCATAACCATCGGGAGTTAAACTTGTGTGATCGTTCGCAGGAGGCGTTCGCGGCGTGCGTAGAGTATTTCGGGGAGGCGCCGCGCGGCGTTGACGCCAACGCTTTCTTTTCGCTGCTCGTGAGATTCACGAGGGCGTTCAAGGTAACACACATCACATTTGGGCCTCTTTAATTCAAGATGGCGACTGACGCTCCGGTCCCCCAAGGTCACAAACTTACATTTATCATAATTAGCCTATACTTAAGGATGATGGATGGAAATTTCTGGACTCAACGGGTATAAGTAACAACCTTTAAAATACAAGGGGCCGCCACAATAGATCAACGATTGGTCGAAGCGGCACAGATTGGCCCAACACACAACAATAATAATAATATACTTAAGCAATACAATTATCCTAAAGTTTGCCGTGTGGTGACGGCAGTAAGAATACATTTGTCACCACTCCAACTCCTCCTGCGGGTGTCGTAAGAGTCGACTAAGGGATTAAAGTGTCGCTGACCATTCTACAAGATTGATAATGGGCTGCAGCGTCATCATAGTGGACATATTACTGCGATCGCCAATCCGCTTGCCCAGCGTGGCGATTATGGGCATTTACCTCCTAATGCGTGTATACGCGTAGTTAATAGGAGAGTCCTACGTCCAGCAGTGGACTATCATAGGCTGATGACGTAAACAATACAAATAAAAAAACGAACCCCCCACCTTTTGCACGGTACAGCCCCATTTTTGCCCCAAATTAATGAATTAACACACACACACACACATATAAAGTGTCCTAACTTAGCAAGCCGCTAAGTATTGTTCGGTCTTGTCAATATCTCTGTAAGATAAAAAGGGACAAACAATACTTAGCGGCTTGTTAAGTTAGGAGACGTTTATGAACAAAGGGATTAAATTTTATTTTAGTGTTAATAAATAGTACATAATGAAGTCCCTCAAAATAACGCACTTACACCGACATTTGCAGCAAGCGGATACAGAAAATGAGCAGCGTCGAAGATTAGAGCAAGCTGCGCAACAGGCAGACTACGTGGACCCCGCTAAAACGAGGCAAACACAGAAGAAACAGCAGGTATGTACCTTATACCCGCCGATAAGGTACACGGGGTGTAACTTATACGAGCCTTAGGACATGGGGTGTATGGTCGAGGAAATTGAATGTTTAGCAGTTAATGGCTCACTTTACATTGGACGTCTTAGTACATACATAACAACCAAATTAACTTGAACCGCAAAGTGCTGAACATTCAATTTCCTCGACTGTACCTTATACGAGCCTATAAGAGACACAAGGTGTAACTTATACGAGCCTCAGGACATGAGGTGTACCTAATACGAGCCTATAAGGGGCACGGAGTGTACCTTATGCGAGTCTGTAAGGGACACGCAGTGTACCTTATGCAATCGTATTAGGGACACTTGGTGTAACATATACAAGCTTTAGCCCTTAGGTGCATACAGTATCATAAATGATACGACCGAAATGACACATGTCGAAATAAGTAATCAATTGCGACTGACACACTGAGCAACAGAGTTCTAATTGGCATCGATTGTTTACTTAAGTCATTTCAGAATTAAAATGTGTGATACCATATGCACCTAAGGGTTAAGACACGGAGTGTACCTTACACGAGCGTATAAGGGTAACGGGGTGTACCTTATACGAGCTTATAAAGGACAGAGGGTATAACGTTGGGTTCAGTTGTCTTTAATCTTGTAAGAATAATATTTTAAATAATAAAGATATTAATATTTATTTGTTTAAAATAATATCTTAAGATTAAATACAACAGATTTTTATACAATAGAATTTTAATAAAAAAGGCATATGTGTGTGTTATAAGATAAGGTATAAGGGTCACAGGTTGTAACATGATGCACAATTTTTGTCAAAACATTTTATTTGTGGTTATTCACCTATACACACAATTAAGTGGGTTTCATCACGTTTGCGGGGTCTTTAAATCAGTGGATGAACAAAATTAAAGATAAATAATATTCTTTCCATTGATTTTAATCATATCATGAAAAGAATCGGTCATTAAATACACATATACATTGAGTTAGAGAGAAAAGCCATTTCATTTACTCACTTGAATATAATGGCGTTTGACTCAACGTATAATATGTATAGTCATTCCTGAGTCATTCACATTAAATCAATCAGGGCAATGCACTCAATAATAATATATTAAACCAAACTAGTTGTTAACTATAACTTCAGTTCTATGTTTTTTAATTACATAAACATATCGTAGTCTTGTAGTTTGATTATTGATAAACATAGGGTCCTAAATTTTATAAAAAACAATATATGTGTATGAATACTTACCCTTTGTCGATTCTAGAAAGATTAAATGGTAGATTGAAGGGCACACACACTTCACATCAAGACAATAAATAACAGAAATGTTTGAAACTAATAATATGAAACCTTCTCCAGCATCTTGCCATGCCCTATGCCCTATTACACAAATGGCACAATGCTGGATAAAATACCTCTTGTAAATAGTACTTGATGTTGTGTAATATATTGTTAGTATGTGCTTGACGTCTGTGCATTGCTTCGATGGATGAAAATTGCGCAGTTTTAGATTTTGCATAACATAATATTTAAATTTTTAATCAGTAGAAAACATACTGATTCCTTTATCTGTACTTACAGTTTTACTAATGTTTAATTTTTATTTTATTTTGAGTGATTTTCTAACAACTAAGTTCGTTAACGCAGTCGAAAGTTTTGTTAGGTGTGAATATTTTATTTACAAGATTTTTTTTTTTGGTTAAGGTGGTGGGGTAGAATGAAAATCAATAGTTTTTTTATTGGTGAAGGAATTTGTTTCTTTTGATTTTTTGCTTTTAAATATTTAAAATATGGCAACTCAATAATTCGCAAATGTATATTACAAAAAAATATGAATTGCATACTCATGTATAAGAATATAAAATAAAATAGAGATTGTATTAAAAAAGGGAAATGTTTCGGGTCAAATTGTTTTCGTTACAAGTAGAAATTATTTCATATTGCAGTATTGGAGTGTTTCTCCGTCAGTTAGGGAACACGATGATGGGCCGAATAAAATGAATTGTGTTTTCCTCGTATGTCAGCAGGTAGGTACTTTGAATTATAACATGTCTAAGGAAAAAATAATTCTAATCTAACCTAACCTAACCATGTGATTAAAATATACGTACGATTATAATCGTAACTTGTATAATTGTAACCGCTATGGCAAAGTAAAGTTTACCGCCAGCTCTCTATTTTTAAGTAGAGTAATAAATTATATTTTCCGAAAAAAGGTTTACTGGGATCAGCCAGACATATTTTTTTCCGTGTAGGGGCATTTTCACTTTTAGGGACACCCAATTAGCGTGAGATCAAAAACTGCAAGCTTAACTGCAGTCAGGTTTGTAACAACAAAGCATTCAATTTCGATAAAAACTAAAGTTAGGTATTCATTTTAAAAACTTTAAGCAATACAAGAATATAAAAACACCAAGCCGTAAAGTGTAAATTTAAGAAGATTCTATACTTAATTGTCAAAAGTTAATTATTTTTCACGCTAATTGGTTGTCCCTAAAAGTGGAAATGCCCGTATTCTACAAATGTGGAACATACATTTTATTTTTGCCACCATTTTACCGACGGAAACGATTACCGAACAGCAGGCTTAGCACATGATTGGTGCGACAGTATGTCGCCGCGAGATAGATCTCCCGTCCTTCTTTAGCTATGTTAACAAAAGAGGGACGGATAGACTATCTCGCGGCGAGATACTGTCGCGCCAATCATGTGCTAAGCATACTGAAAACAATTTGACCCGTCAGTTGCCATATTTACACTACACACAGCGGTGATGGTAACACCATGCAATGTCTACAGCGGTTTAACTACCCGCCCGTCAGCGCGGGTCTGTTGCAGCAGCACTTGTCTCAACTGCGGCACGGCCCCGAGGCCTGAGGCCCAAAGAGGCCGAGAGAGGCCCAGAGGCCGGTGATAGTAAGTCGGTTTCAGACGGGCCTATGTGTGTTCACTAACATGTGTGTGTTGGTTGGTGTATAATTAGTTGTGGGTTATTAGTAAAAAAGAGGGTAGTGTCGTAAATGTACTGTTTATCTAACAAGGGGTTTTAATAATTATAGAAGCGATGTTTCTAAATGGGAATAAAATGAATTAAATTTGACCTGTACTGATTTCTCAAGTACATACCTATAAATACTTTGTGTTATCAATATCAAATAACTCCCAATCTGAATTAACTTTCAATTGAATTAGCAGAGATTTTCTTTTATGAATAATAATAATCCCCCTCTACTTTTATTCGCTAATTTATAACATCATTGAATAATTATTCTCGCTAGGAATACACTTTAACAATAGCAACTTTAAAGCACTCACAAGCAATTTTATATCAACGCAACTTTTAAATTACAATACTGTAATTTTTCTAATTATACACCAATTGAAAGGGATCAGGGGAGCTGGCATAGACGCATGTGTTTTGGACCTTATGGGGACTGGAATAAGAGTGAAAATCCCCGGTTTGAGGCTGAATAGAGATAACCTCACAGCTTCGAGACGCATGGTGCACTTCACACACGGTTTATATCGAAATTTGCCCTAGTTTGTGAGGTAGGTATGCCCAGTTAAAATGGACCAAGAGATCTTTAGCTATTGCTTCAAAATTAATATCTCCGAACAGCGATATTTTGTTCAATAACGGCTTTAAATGAATTGAAATTACATACTTACTTACTGATTCTGATTGGGGCTTGTCCATTAATCACGTCGTACCGTATAGGAAAAATCACCAATTATCACTATAGGGGAGGGGGGTCATCGGACAAATCACGTGTAATTTTTTGTTACTCTGCTGAACAGCATTATAGCTAGTAAAAAAATATATACTTTTCTTTAAGATCACTTTTTAAATATAACCAGATGTCAAACCCGGAACAAGTTTTATTTAAAAAACGTTGGCAATAAATTACACGTCATATTCGCTAGGAGGGGGGGGAGGTCCTGAAAATATCAACAAATATCACTATGGGGGAGGGAGGGGTCCAAAATAGGCCAAAATCGTATGACTTGATTAATAGACAAGCAAGGGTGCTTGAGATAGATATTATGAATGCAAAAGAATATAAACCCATTTTGATGCTGTACCGTATGTTAGATGAAGAGATGACATGTGACAGATTACAAAAAGTACGCTAAACCAATTGGAATCCTAGGATATTTCTAGAAACATGTCAAGATAACAAGCAGTAAGAGAGATTTCACATACAAATCTTCTTGGTCTGTTTTGATATGGGCATTACAAATATCAGATCCGAAAAACGAAATAAAGAACGATAATTATAATTTAAGAGATTGCAAACAAAGCATGAGACCCGAGTGAGTAGATTAGTCGAAATATAGGCCCCAGAGTTTTATATTATAAGTCAATAAAAAATATACTCATAACTCACTTCACGTACTATAGATTAAGCTATCCATAGAGCTGAAAGCTGCCCTATAGGTAATAAATATGCGCAAAGCCCAAGAGAAATCTCCCTTTTCTCGAGAATCGTCCCCTTGTTTTGTAGTAAAACCCAATTTTACGCCGATAAACACAAAGCCTGCGCTGTTAGATTTGATGTATTACAAGATCACATGTTTACGATACTTTAAAAAGTAAGCTTTAGATAATAAAACAGATTAACAATGGCTATTATATTATATTTTTCGAGCGCAACGAACACAAGAAGTACATCTTTAGTTATGTTTATTTATTCTGCTTTTCAACCCTACACAGATAGGACAACATTTTTCACAGGTTTCATGCACATCTTCATATTTAAGTTCGTTTATTTTTTTCACATTTAGTTATAGTTAAGGTATTTAGTATATAAGGTTTATAAATGTATGTATATTGTATGTATATAATAGGCTCCTTTCTCTCCCTATGCTGCACTTGCATGGAATCCTAACAGGGAATGTCTTCTTTACTTACAACTTTAATTTTGCGGTAATTTATTGCTTTTTAAACTTTATATGTGAGCGCTTTTGTAAAAACGTCCTAATTTGGCGCTTGCAATATGGGCGCTTTGTCATTTAATTCATATAAATATGCCGATTCCGTTGTTATGAAAATGATAAAGTGGAACGTTTTTACTAAAACTTTATTATTGTAAACTTGAGTCCTTGAGTGGACCAAAATTTTGGTCTACCACTTTTCGACTCTATACTGTGGTAATAAAGTCGAAAAATTATAAAACATATTTTTGGTTGATAGTTCGTAAATAGTAATTAGAGATGAGGTTTTAACTTTTAGGGTCAAAAATCGCTAAAATATGATCACATGTTATTTGAAGGAGCCCTTGTATATTATTGTACTCCAAGATTTAGTATATTTCTTATGTAATGTTGTTGATGACCCAAATAAATAAATAAACGATTCATTAGTGATTCTGATTAGATTAGTAATCAACAAATTAAAGGAGATAGAATATCTATACGGAATGATCTTGACTATTCTTCTCCTTTTACTTGTCTAACCACTCACATGCTTTGATTTTTGCGATAGACTCTATGTCTATGTAAAATAAGAGTTATGAGATGACATGTAACAAAAGCTACATGAAGCAAGTGAGTGGCTAAGTCACATTTCAGTATACATAAGTTTTATTGTGCCATCTCCTACCTAAGCATGTTAGCTGTGTTGCATAAACAAATTGCGGTTGTCTGCTGGTTTAGGGAACAACAACAAAAGTTGATCTTTTTATTTAATTTTAGACTTAGTAAAGTTAACTAAGTTTTACCTTACCCCTTACACGTCCATACATTTTATTTGCATAATTGTAAATCAAATGACTTTACTGTCCGTATTATCGCCAATGCAAATAACTGACCATTGTCACCATTGTTATCTTTAGCATGTGTTATCGTTTATACATAGTCATAGTATTTCAATCAGTAATTTTGTTCTCGTTTCGGTATTGTGTCAATGAACTATTTTATATGTTTTTTAGTTAGTTTTATGGCCTTTTAACTGGTCAAATTTCCTCGTTGATAGACCTACGCTAAAATTGATTGCATGACATTATTGACATTGTTTTGTATGTGCTAATGTGTTTTGTATTTTGCATGTAGATAACATTTACTTTCTACAACCTCGTAAGGCCCACTATGTTTCAATTAAAGAACCATTCATATAAATGACCAATTATTTATGGATTCCAATTTAAAACCTATATTCGCACACTACAGTGCACAAGAAGATCCAAAGAAAATTTATTTGTGTCTTTTTGTGGGGGCCTTATGAGGATATAGCAGTTTGTCTATTTCATTGATGACTCATTACAGTCATTACAATTAGTATGATTACATTGATTACTCATGTAGAAGATCTGTAGGTATAGGTATCTACACAGTATGTACTTGAATCGTAGACAAGGAATGCTAATGTATGAGTTAGATTAAAATACCCAATACAAAGTGTGCTCAGGTTTTTAAGAAGCACTAAAATTAAAAAATTAAGTATCGTAACATAAGTAACGTAAGTTTAGAGTTGCACAATAGCTACTAAATGTGCGAATATAATATCCAGTATCTTTTCGAAATATGTAGTATTCCTTTGTCTTATCGAAATGGATTCTTAGCATGCAACTTCAGATCTGATTTATAGAACTTTACATCGTATTTTAAGTAGTTGTACTATGTATGCGTGACCCCATTCATTGGTCTCATTTAAACCTGCAAATCTGATTCACTGTCCAACATCGTAGTAACTCAATAGTTTGATCACAGACACCCGGTAGCCCCATTTTCACAAAAACTTAGCACACACCGAGACTAAAATACATTTTTAAATTTCCTCAGGAGGCTGTAATCAACGAGTTAAAAACGAAATCGCAAGCCGTCGGGGAAAAGAAGCTTCTTCACCAAGATGAGGTTTATAACGGAGCTTTAGAGGATATCCTACACGGGCTGCGGAGCGAGCCCTACAGGCGCGCCGACGCCGTTCGCCGCTCCCACCGCCGCCGCATCAACTCCCACAGGCTCTCCAAGGGTCTAGAGGAACTAGACGTATGATACGAACCCACCTCCAGTGACCCACTGGACAACCCCACAGTCCTAGACGCCGTCAGGTCCATCAACGAGCGCTGCGACAGAAAAAAGAAACGAAAGGACCTAGAAATGGTCCACAAAAAACAAACGATAACCATCTACAACATCGACGATGATTTCACACCCAACACCGTCCGGAAACACAAAACTTCCCCGTACAGAGTCGCCCCCACGGAATGCGAGGTCGAGGAGCGATGCGACCTCATAAAGTCGACGTATGACGTCATTTCGAAATACACGCGAGCGATGTTCGACAAGCAAAACGAAACCGTCGTTTAAACGATGTGCCTAATAACCCCCCGCTATTGCACTCGCGGTGTTGCGAGCCTAAAAATATTTATTTCAATGTTGGTATAACCAGTTTTAAAATATTCTTGTTAGCAGAGCTAATAGGATAATCTCGAGTGCAATCGCGGCGGCCCATTTGATACGCCTGAAATTCATTCCATTGCTATTCACGAATACAGTATTTTGCTACGGACAATTTACAGTTTATTTTGATACACATGCTTAGCTTTAGGCATTTTTGTAGCGCCCGGCTCTAGTGCTATCTCTCGCTTGCTTAATACAAAAAGAGAGACGGCATCATAGACCCAATAGGGCAATTTAGACCCGCTAGTTACAGGCCTTTTAAAAATACGCACATTTTTATAAGCGAATTTTCAGTGGAGAAATTGTAATTTTTACTATTTATAATCGTATAAGTAATATATAACAGTGTCCTTAATATGTATTAACTACGTATACATAAATATTTAACGCAAGGTATCTTTCGTATAAACGAAATAGAATAAATTTTACTATATATGCATTTATATATTCATAGCATTTTTACGTAACAATAATGTGATAGTTCAAAATATGTAGCATTTAATCTGGTTTTATATTTAATTTACACAACATCAACTGGTTTGAACTTAGAAAATATTTAATTTAGGTATTTGCATATATTTTATGTTATAGTCCACATCAAAATTGTTAAAATGCGCGCCTAAGTGTATAATGAACTGATAAAAGTATCTTGAATGTACAAAATTGCATTATAGGATAAATGACATCTGTTGCACTAATATTTGTAATAAAAATAACAAATATGTTAAAACTGACGAGTTCGCATAGTTTTCAGGGTTCATGTTTCGTAGTTCCGCTAACATTTTTGGTGTGGATTGTCATTTATTGCTTAATTTCGATACATGACATAGATTTTAATTATTTATAGGTTTCAATTCCAATTAGAATAAGTTTTAATTATTAAATTATAAATACGAGATATACCTATGATCAATAAGTCTTTTAATTTTGATTTTGATTATAATTTAGTATCTCTGGAATTACATATTGATTTATTACGATCTGAATTGCATCTCGAATTAGTTATTTTTAATTAATTAATATATTTTGTGTAAATATTTGTTTCGTATTTGCAATAGTACCAGTTTTATATTTTATTGTAAATATAGTATTTTCGTGTATTGGTTAAAACTGAAACAGATTGCGTTCGCACACTTTATTATTATATAAGTATAAATTATATGTTATTAGAAAGAGGTAATGATTTGGTACTATTGCAAAATTTTAATTTGTATTTCACCCTTTATAAGAATATAATTTAATATATCGGTGTATAATACGCACTGAATTTAGGCTGCGGACACAATACTTGCACATTGGCAAATAAATAATCCGGTCTCTGCTATCGCACGGCCGGGTAGTAATATGTGCTATGTACTTCGATATATACAGTACAGTTTGCGTGTAAATTGATTGCCATGTGTTTCGTATGTCAATATTGTTATTATATGGCACACTTGACATAAGTGGTAAGATATAACTCTTATAAGATTCATTGAAGATGCATACAAACCGATCAATTCTGTATCTAATATGTTAATGATTTACACTAAACTTGCAAGTCCTTAATGGCAATCAATATGCACGTGAGAAAAGGTGCTTTCAGCACAATTCTGGTTTGTTACATTATAACGTATTTAGTATTTACTATGCTAAGTCAAATTGTTTTAAATTATTACAGGGGTCTGTGGTTTTATTAGATCACGCACAAGTGTTGACATATTTCAAAAGCCACCTGTTTGAGTAATTATTAATTACTATTGTGTAATAATTAATTAATTGCAAGGTTTTGTCAAGTTATGTTTCAGAAGTTATTGCAGCCGTTTTGCACTAAAGATGCAGTAATATACTGCATTAAACTATTAGAAATATAGACAGGAAGTTAGTCAAATAATTGATGTATACCTTTCGAGAGTGTAGTCATACACACACACACAGTCGTAGTCCCGTATTTCCAGATTTTTTTAAAGTAAAGGAACATTAAAGTAAAAGAGCCCGACTTTATGTAATACATATCACTTTTCTAGAATCCCAATCTTGGAACTAATTTGCATGATTCCCAATGTTACTACATCTGTAGTTGAAAACGGCCAGTTTTGGTAGAAGTTTATAATAATGTTTTCTGTATAGTTATATTCATGTGATGTATACCTGAGAGTTATAATTGGTTCTTCGTAGTTGTATCGCATGTACGCTAGCGTTAGAAACAGTATTCAGTGATGCAATAAAACATACATTTAAAATATTTTGTTTTATTTTATGAAGAATATGAATTTAGGATAACGTCAAAGCTATCATTATACATATTCATTTGAACTTTCACGATTATTATTCGTATTTTAACGACAAACAGGACTCTCCTTTGTCATTACATGATATCAATATTTAATTTTATTCTGTTTTCAATTACATTGACTATGTAAAATGGAAATAAAATTACTGACTAACCATTATATTTAGTAAAATAAATTTACATAATTAAATAATCCCTTTAGCGGTTCGAATAAAATATTATATTTTCTTGAAACGTGATAATTATATAAGACATATTTGTTTGTTTTGAACATGAAGGCGTTAATATTGCCAATTTCCACTGAGAGTTAACATGGTAACCAATATTATTAGTTCCCATCTTTGCCTATAAATAGTCAACAATTTACATCTACTTAAATCAGATATAAAATGTGCAGAGCCTGCACGGAAGAGGAGGAAACAACAAAACATTCTTCTAGAATGTAGAAACAGGTAGAATTATACAAAAGTAGTATTTAGGGACTCCAAACACACTACAGGCACTTAGCAACCTGAAACAGATGCTGAGTTTCGTGGAGGAGTTTCGAAGGTTGGATAGGTTGGATAGGACTACCTTGCTATCACACAAAAAAGGCACGGAAAAAGCCTGGATAAACTAACTGACTAACTAAAAGGTATAACATATAGCAATTGCAAATTACCTTTTCTTCTCATATAATTCTTTTTTTACCTCTTCAACAATAGTGTGTACCTCAGCCATAGCACCAATCCCAGTATCCCCGCAAATCAGAGTTTTACTTATTGGAGCTATTTCCTTGTGGCCCCAGTCTTTTAGTACTTGGACCTGTGTCGAGGTGATGGGGTGCTCCCACATACGTGTGTTCATTGCTGGGCAGAAGAGGAGCGGCTTAGACATGTCCCATGCCCGAGTTGTGCATGTAAGTAGGTTGTCGCAGATACCCTGTAGGAATAAGTTGGTTAGTGATGCAAAGATTTAATTTTAGTTGGGGTAAATTACAATTTATGTTCTAACCCCCTTAGTCTTAACATTTTCACTGCCAGATCCAAAAACCAAGGTTATCGCCGTACACCAACCTGTTGTACAATGTATGCTACCTCAATTCCAAGAACGCCACTAAGGAGTCCTCCATAACTTTATTCACATGCCACACGACTCCCCAGGGGAGTTATTCTACAATTAACGGCTGGCATGCAGGCATAGCCTTTGTTTTTGTCCTGGCACTGCAAATAGTATAGTGATAACTCCCCCACGGAGTCGGCGGCATGTGAACAAAATTACCGATAACTCCCCAGTGGCGCTCTTTCTTGGCATTGAATGTGTAACTTTGTAAGGCTCATACAACGCAAGGCAAATACAAGAGAAATATCAAATATTTGTCATGGCAATTTTTACCTACATGGCAGGCAATAAAGTTGATTATAGATTGTTCGAAATTTTTACAAGACGAAACAAATGCAACTCTGTTCTAATTTAATAGAATTTTTTGTTTGATGTGAATAACTACTACTGATAGGACCTTGGCTCTAATGAGGGTAAACATTTTCTAACTTAGCAAGCCAATCAATATTGTTTATCCTTTTTGGTCATATAGACATATTGATAAGACCAAAAGAGACATACAATTGGTTTGTCAATTGTTAGGAGACCTTTATGAACAAGTTGTTTTCTTGGTAGACTTGGTCTTTTATATATAAAAAGTTGCAATTCATTTAGATATATGTGGAACAGTAATTTTAATGGTAATAAATTCTCAAAATGACAAATTAAAAGTAGTAAAACTAGTGATTGGTGGCTTTTGTAGTTGCGTTTCATTTAAACATAATTATATTTTTTTAAGTGGCCATCTCTGTGACATAAATCTAAATCTCCTGGGCCTACCCTATAGTGCTTCACTCAGGGACCGGAACTGGTATTTTACAGAAATCTCGAAATAGCCCAATATTTTAAAATGTTTTCTGCTATTTATATACTTCTCAATATTTTATGTATTTTAATTTTTTATCCGTGCGGTGACGGAGTAAGAATACAAAAATCACCGCCCCTCTCTTCCCGTGGGTGTCGTAGGAGTCGACTAAGGGAAATACTGAGTATCCAGCTTCTCAGCCGGTGGTAGGGTATTTTTACTAGTACCCGCCTGGTTGGCTACCACCGTACATTCGGTGTAAACGCCCGTGAAATGACTTACCTTCGTGTTTGCCGTGTTTCGGGGTCAGCCGGTGTATTTACCAGCATCTAGCGGGCCAGCAAGGCGATGGCAACTAACAGGTTACTAATTGTCTCCTGTTCGTTGCCGCCGCGATTTGGGCTCTACTTTTCACTTACGATCAGGTGGAGTGGAGCCACTTATTTGTTGTGCCAACGTTATTTTTATTGGGTCGGCAACGCGCATGTGACACCCTGAGGTTGCAGGCGCCCATAGGCTACGGTGACTGCTTTCCATCAGGCGGGCCGTATGCTTGTTTGCCACCGACGTGGTATAAAAAAAAAAAAAAAATTACAGTATCATATTTTTGAATTACTCCATTAACTTACAATTTGTATACCGAAGAACGAAAAAAGAACTGTTCTTTTTGTATGGAAAAAATTACGGTTCCGGTCCCTGGCTTCACTAACAGTAGTAAGGAATGTTGGTTAAGTAATCCATGTTACATAAAGATGAATCACCAGCTACAATGTTTCAGGCTACATTCACACGAGGAAAATGTATACAGGGTGGTCCAAACCTTGACGTCAAAAAAATTTTTTTAGATTCCTCACGTCATGAGCTATCAGAATATACCCCATGTATGTTAGCCGATTTTTTGTAGTTTTCGAGTTATGAATTTTTGAAAAATTTTTTTTGAGAAATTTTGAAATTAAGAAATTTATCAATAAAAAAAAAACTATTGGGCTTTTTAACTAGTTTCTTTTTGTAAAAGTATAACTACAAATAAACCATTTACTGACAAAAAAATTAGCGTCCTCACCTTGATACAAGTAGGATAAAAAATACCAAATTCAAAATTTTACGTTAAAAACGCATCAAAATAGCATTAATATACGTAAATAAAAAAAATTAAACGCATCCCAAGGATTTTTGGTAATCTAAAGACTGCCATAGACCTTAAACCTTCGCAAAAGCAAAAAAAAAGTGATACTTAATGATGAGGATTTTTCGGAGTAGTCGGTCAAATAAAATGAAAAAATCTTAAAATTTTCAAGTAGTCAAAAATTTCTTGAATACCTACACAAATTGAGTTTTCGTGGTATTTTCTGTTTTTGTTTATTGATAAGAACAAAAAAACAGACGAAAATTTACTTTATTTTTAAATTAAAAATTTAGAAGCTTTTTTTGAAATTTATTTGACCGACTACCCCGAAAAATCCTCATCATTAAGTATCACTTTTTTTTTGCTCTTACGAAGGTTCAAGGTCTAGGGCGGTCTTTAGAATACGAAAATTCCTTGAGATATGTTTTATTTTTTTTGCATTTTTAGCGTAAAATTTTGAATTTGGTCTTTTTTTATCCTACTTGTATCAAAGTGAGGACGCTAATTTTTTTGTCAGTAAATGCTTAATTTGTAGTAATACTTTTACAAAAAGAAACTAGTTAAAAAACCCAATAGTTTTTTTTTATTAATAAATTTGTTAAATCCAGAATTTCTCAAAAAAAAAAATTCAAAAATTCATAACTCGAAAACTACAAAAAATCTGCTAACATACATTGGGTATATTCTGATAGCTCATGACGTGAGGAATCTAAAAAAAAAAATTGACGTCAAGTTTTGGACCACCCTGTATCTCTCTCTTAGCTCGTTTCTACCCACAGGGTGTAGGCCTTCTCCAACTTGTGCCACTTACAGTTTTATGTGACCTGGAGCCGCTTTGTCCCAGTAATCTGTTTGATATCGTCATTACAACGCATCCAGATGCGTTTTCCAGATGCGTTGTAATGACGATATCAAAAGGTCTACCCTGACTATGCCCTTTACCCCAGAAAAAAAATGATAAAGACTATAGTGAAAAATAGTGAAGTATATTACCTGTGCCATTTTAGCCAAAGTATTAGCATCTAAAGGAGCTATGACCATCATGTCGGCCCATTTTCCAAGTTCTATGTGGAGCACCGGGTCTCCCCTTTGCTTCCAAGCTTGCCATTCCGAGGAGTCATCATATAATATCACTTCTGAAGGCAAATCCGAAGTTTTAAAGAAGTGTTTTGCATGTTCCGTCACTATTAAGCGAATCTGCGTGAAAAGAGAAAGGTTTTTGGATCACTTTGTTTCTAAGTTGTATTATTTACAAACACTAATTATCATTATCATGTTTACAATACTGATAACAATATAACCTCCAATTTGTATCGGGTGTCGTTATCATTTAATTCTAATAAGGTTTTCACTAGAATGGGTATTTTCAGAGCAGCGACACTTCCTGTCGCAGCAACCAATACTTTAAAAATACTTTTCTCCATTATAAATCAAATTACGAACCTAAATAAAAAATACAAACAAAAACACGAAAATTGACAATTGACGTTTCTAAGACGTTTTTCTCCTACTCAACTAATAACGGTTGTCGTTATCGGTATAACGCTTACGGTTACCGTTATAGTACCGTTTGTGACATCTACGCATCAAACATAAGAGTATCTATTTTTTTAAACAATTAATGTTGTATCATATTGAACTGTTTAAAAATATATAACAGGCGATTAGATTAAAAATTAAAATACTATCACAGTCACAAATTTTCTTATTAGAATAGCAACACTGGAATCCAGCTGTCAAAATTAATAATCACAAATCACAACCAAAACAACAAAAATAAAATAAACGTCAGTTGATTACGCAGCGTGTGTGGGGTAGGGTCGCTGCTTGCGCGAAATAAAGTACACTTTTTATTTACGTTTCGAAAATCGTGTTAGTGTGTCAAACTTATGAAGATGTTAGTTTTCCATAATTATTGTGAGTAGTACAGTGTCGTTAATTAAGCGTAATGTGTTGAATGTGAAGTGTCGAAATTTATAAATTTAGTTGTTTACGATGGATGCGAACTCGAAGTATTACGAGGGCTGCGGCCAGGAAGGCCCGATACGCTGCATATTTCTGTGTGAATTCCACCCGACCGCCGGGCCTAAGATAACTTGCCAAGTGCCAGAGAACTATATATCTAAAGACATTTTTGATACCGTTAGCCACTACATCATCCCGAAAGTTCAACTGCAGCGTTGCACTTTGACTGTGTAAGTTTGAACCTTTAAAACAAATAAGATTTATGTGGATTGGGTTTATATCGAGGTGTCTATTTGTACCTTCAATGGGAATACTTACTACAAAGTTGCAATTCCAGTTCCAATACAACTTTATTACGGCGGTCAATTAGTCCACTTTCAAGTTGGTTTTAAATTAGTCACCTCACTAGACTGGAAACGGCATGCCCGTTTGTTTCGTTTCTAATTCGATATGTGATTAAGATAAGAATGATCGTTGTTTTATATGTAGGTATTTATGATCTACCTACTTCTGTAGTTCGTTTGGTATATTTCATTCACTGGCAATTTTACATGTATGTTGTAAATATAGATTTGGATATTAAATCTTTAAATGATATTAATTTAATTGGACTAATAGAGCCTGATATTATTGGCCATGCACAGTGGTCAGGCGTTCAAAGAACAGTGCTTAAAATTCAAAAGTCGCAATAAAAGTCTAAAAAACAGTACGTAATGTTATATTAAGATTGTATTTGATCTGTAAAAAGCGAAATACAAGCTTTAAATAAAGATTCCTACTTTTTGTGAGGTAAATTTCGTAAACCAGTTATGTATAGATCGGATGTCAGCAAAAATTTAATGAGCAAATCAGTGTTACTTGTTATTCTTGAAATTTTGTGGGTAAGAAAACTTTATTTTGGGACCCTTATTCTTTTTGAAAGACCTATTCCGTCGGGTGAGAATGCAATTGTGCTATACGCCACTTGCCTTGGTTTAGAGGAGAGCGAAATGAAACAAAAAAAAATATTTCTTCGAATGTCTTATGATTTTCCAATATTTAACTTAACTGACACTTTAGTTTATTAATTTACTATTTTTTGTTATAAACAATTAATGTTTAACATATAATAGTCATGAGATATAAGTAGTTTTACAATTGCCATATCCATTTTGGTAAGAAAATGTTTAACTTGCTATGTATGATATGACACAAAGTTATGGATGTGTCACAAAATGTTAGTGCAATGTCAGGAAAGGTAGACATTAAAAGAAATTGTTTATGCAAATAAAAGTTATTTTACGACTACATTTATTTCAAGTCAAGACGACAATTAATCTCAAATATGAAGACAATTATTCACGTGAA
Organism: Thaumatotibia leucotreta; assembly: GCA_025490895.1. Taxonomy (NCBI): domain Eukaryota; kingdom Metazoa; phylum Arthropoda; class Insecta; order Lepidoptera; family Tortricidae; genus Thaumatotibia; species Thaumatotibia leucotreta. The sequence continues at coordinate 43,781 of JALPQI010003029.1, forward strand.
TATGGTGCAAATATTGATTTCCAATATTTATGTGAATAATTTTTTTACCTTCTTGTAAATAGGTATAATCTATTAGGTGACCTTTTCTATTTTGTGAAATGATAAGCATTTTAACGATATCTAGTGCTAATGTAAAAAAAATATCGATGAGAACAGCTTATAATACGTTTACTAATTAATGACATATTAACGTTATTATTTCTTATCAACTAATAATATTACAGTTTAAGTACCTAAATACACGATTACACGCTCTAACTATAAATTAGAAGACATGTCAAATAATATGTACTTCAGGAATAGTGACCGAGGCCTCCTGTGGCTAGGACTTAAATGACATGGCATGGCAGGAAAGCAGGAGGTCGCTGGATCGATTCCAGTCTTGGCCTACTACCGCGAACTCCGAAATCCGCAAATTTCGAGGATTTGTCCCGTTCACTTCAACGAAGGCGTCATTAGAGTGATAGAGTGATAGAGAAAAATCCCCGAAATTTTCGGATTACGAAGTTCGCAGTAGGGTCGCTGGTCATAGGGGGTTCGGTCACTTTTTCTGTAGTATATGTAATTTCTTCCGATTTATGGTTAGGTACTCGTAATTATAAATATTATGTATTTATACCACCAACTTATTAAGATAAAAGCTTGAAGTATGAATGACAGAAATCATTATAAATCAAACCTACCTTCTTTATTGTCATTTATCAAAAGAGAGGGTAGGTAAAAAAAAGTATCGAATCGATACAATCAAATCGATTAATGGATATGTCACAAAAATGTTGATCGGTTAGTCGCTTGGCACACTGATCAATAGCTGTTAACCGTAAATTTGTGTCATGTCCGGACATGGCACAATTTTGTAATCACTATTTATTTCGGTTTGAGGATATGGCACAAAAATATATGTTTTTTTAAAATATAAAATAAGAATTTTCAAAAATCGATTACTGTTATGAACTAGAAAAAAAATATGCTATCAAGAACCATTAAAAACCGATTTTGCTTGAAAATGGATATGGCACAATTGCATTCTCACCCGACGATTCAACGATACCCCACACTATAGTACTAACGGCCATTGAGCTATGGTGCGGAAGACGGACAGACGAACATGGCGAAACCATAAGGGTTCCTAGTTTACTACGGAACCCTAAAAACAAGTTACGTGAGAACTAGCAATTGATTGCCCCCCTCCTCGCTCTTAAAAATCATTAAGTACACATATTTGTCCTTAAATTTCAGTTTCGTAAAAAGGCTACCGCCAAGACCTTCGGCAATCTTCGGTGGAATTATTACTTGCTCACGATAAAGCACTTTCTAGGCTACAAAACGACATATGAATCATTAAGGGACTCGAAGGGTTTCTAAACTAAAAGCTTCGATATATTTCTCAAATCGAAATCGTCATTGATTGTTTTGATGGCTCGCGTAAAATAAATATTATAATAAAAAAGCGACAGGGAAAATAATAAAATGTTATTAAAAACGATAGAAAATACCCTTGTGTACCTCCATTTAAATAATTATAGCTTTCCCTAAAACAGTCATGTACATAATCAATTTTAAAACGACGAGTAAATATTGCACTTTTAGATAACGCGTTGGAGCGTCATGCAGTATATTAACTTTGAAAGCTTATACCAAAGATGTTTACTCCCACACATGCCAAATATTTTATGTTTTCTAAAACTACGTAGTATAAACTACTCTCCTTGCTAAAAAAAGCAGTCAAAGTAGATCATCAATTTATTCGAATTTTAGCTACTACCGTGACCTCTGTGCCATGGTTTGGAAATTACTTGATTTTGTTAAGTGCTGCTTATTGTTTGATAATTGCACTGTTGCTATCTTGATGATTTGATAAAGTAATGCTACTCTATAATTATCTTTCTTATTAGTAACATATCTAATCACAGCTATATTTAAATCCATGTTAAAATTGATTACATTACCTAATGCTTAGATTAAAAATAATCCAGTCATAATGAGACATCCATGTAAAGTCACCACCAAAATAGGCATTTTCTATTTGATATACAAGTGTAGTGTGGATGAACTTAACAGTTTAAAGTTTTGATTTTTTTTTTATATAAAGGCCTTATCTTAGTTTAGTTATAGTATAGTTTAGTGTTTATTGCTGCTTATCTCACCAAACAAACTTATAGAGCATAAGTCAAAAAGTTTGTACATTTGGATCACATCTTAGATATTGATTAAAATACTGGCTGGTAGAGTCAATCATGCTGAGCAAGATCCACCATATTTCCCAAAATATCCCAAATAGTATGAAACGTTTTTTGTTACCAAAAATGTATAGGAATCTGGTAACAAAAAAGGAAATTTCCATACAAAATGTCCTTTCTGGGACATTTTGGGTTATGTGGCGTATCTTGCTCAGTTATCATATGGTATCATTGACTTAACCAGCCTACCAATTTTTATCAATATCGAATATGTGATCCATATTTACAAACTTTTAGAGAATTGCTCTAAAAACAAATTTGAAAATTAATATATATAATATTTCCAACAGCACACTCCTCGGCTCGAAGATCCTAGGATTCCCGGTGAGGATAGACAACAAGAAGTATGCGCGGAACGCATTCTACTTCAACCTGTGCTTCGTGTGCGATGCATGGGCCAGGACGGTTCACCTGGAGCCACTAGTTAAGAAGCTGACGGAATACCTTGTAAGTTTTCTACATACCACTATTATTATTGTTGTAGATAAGGGCTAGAAAATTGGCCGCATCGACCGGTTGCGATCTATTGTGGCAGCCCTGTTTTATAGTCACTAATACCGGTTGAGTTTAGGAAGTTCCAGATTCTTTGGGCTATAATATTCTGTACCTCGTGAGGTTGAAGTACCTGCCTACCTAGGTGAATACTTCTTTTTCATCACACTTGCTGTCTAAGCGCGCCATTTCTTGCGCGCGTAGCGGGAGTAATAGAAAATTGAAATTCCCTAGGGAGTAATAGAAATGTCAGTACGTCATTTAATAATATTATGTCTTAAAACTTATTTTTTGGTTGGCAAGTGTGATGAAAAACATTGTATGCATCACGGTCGGTAAGCGGAATACTAACTCGAGTCATAAAAGCCCTCCGCCTAATGGCGTCGGGCTTCTAACACTCTCGTTAGTAATTCCGTACTTACCTCCCTTGATGCACAATGTACTATTATACATTAGTGGTCCGCAGGAGCAGATGTGCATAGCAGTTTCCTCTGATTCCTGGCAGAACGTGCATGTCGGTTGATGTACATACCACTATACGAAATGTACTCTTGTGCACTTTGTAATTGTTGTAATAAGGGTCAAGATTGTTCAGTTAAATATGTTGCCATTTGTAGTACTTGGACTCAGGAACTATGTCAAAGTGACGCTACAAATTGGATTGAAAGAAATCTCTCACTACTTTGTCATTTTGAAATGGTTCTAGAGTAGCTTAGGGTTCCAATAGGTTAAGTGTACTTGAGGGTTGTCACTGGCAGTAAAGTACTAATACCCTAAAGATAAAATTTAAAGTCTTCTGAAAATGCAATGAGATACCTTTTATCCGAAAACGCCCGTGAAAACGGCACACGTTACCTTATTTCTTCTTTAAATACCTAGGCTACTTTAATAACAATCATTGTTAACTTCTGAAAAAAACATTGAATGAACTTGGGGGAATCCATTTACGGCATTAATATGTATAGCATAATATGGCGTCACACACCGTAACTAACGTGAAATCATAAGTAGGTAAATGTACTTTTATACCTAAATAACGCAAGTTCATTGCAGGCATGTAAAAAGTTTTTACAATGCAATCAACTTGCGTTACCTTCCCTAGTTTGATTTTACTAAAAACAAACTAGGGACAACATCAGCCTATGATAGTCCACTGCTGGACGTAGGCCTTTCCTTTAGAAATGCCCATAATCGTCACGCTGGGCAAGCGGATTGGCGATCGCAGTAATGTGGCCCTGTGGTGACGGCTGTATACATTTGTCATCATCCCAACTCCTCCTGGGTGTCGTAAGAGTCGACTAAGGGATTGAAGTGTCACTGACTATAAATATTATAGAAATAAAAAGCCCAAACCGTAGGTATTAAGTTAACTGCCAATTAATATTCCATCTCAAGATGGCTATCACCCAAACATCCGTTATAGTTTCCATTTTCGTAAATACTTGGTCATTTCGATTTAAATAGATTCTAATAGGATGTAGACCAATTTGGTTATTACCTATTAAAAAACACGTTTTCTATCAACTAGGCCGTAAAGTAAGTAAATTAATATTCTGCGCGATCTTGTTAAATATCGGCCTCTGATAACATGTTAATATTTTACTTTTATCTAGGTAGGTAGGTACTTTTTGCATAGTTTAATAAAATTGGCAACATTATCGGAATATTACACTACGTGGTGTTCCGAATCTAATATAATATTAGGGAGTCGTAGACGCATTCCACGAAAGATCACCGATTGCCGTAGAAGCACGGTTTATCTCAATATTGTAGTTTTATCGAAGTTCTCTTTCGTGACCAGAGGAGTAAAAAAGTGCTCAAGAAAATTTACTAATATTATAACTCGGAAGAAAACGCCTTTTTAAAGCCTTTGCCTTTGTATAGTCCATGAAAGGGTTCGTTCTAAAGTATGATCCCGTGTAGATTTCAATATAAGTACCTTCCGTTGACGAAACCATAGATATCAAAGATATATACTGGAGTTCATAGATAGCATAGTATCCAAACCCTAAATGCTAATAGTAATAATCGTCCGCGTATACCTAACTAAACGAATTTCAATACTATTTCGCAAGATGGACGGTTCAAAGTTTCAAACGGTTCATGGAAAGCCGTATCGCGAACCAGATTTTCAAGTGGTTAATAATCTAAATATTATTAAAGACTTACCAAACCCTGAACTAGGTTCGCCGTCTCATTTTGTAGGCGAGACGCTTACATAGATAATTTAATGTGAATGTGACGTTCATTATTATAAATGTGTCTATTTTAAGGACCATAAAGTCTCGCACAATTTACGATTACTTAATAACACTAATTTGACTTCGCGCCAAAATGCTGAAATAACTAACAAGAAAACTGCTTTTCTCCAATATGCTCGGAAATGTTCGCATTAATGTAGCAAAAACGAAACGCGAAGTACCTTCTTATGTACCAGCTCAAATTAAAAAAAAAAGATTTTCATTATTGTACAGTTTTTGCGGCCGCGAAATTGTACTAAAATCCATTAATGTATTGTTTTTTACTTCTTAAAAACTACTTTTGGACTTTGAAAAAAATGCATACAGCCAAATTCTAAAGCCACGACCAAACGCCTGGTCTGGATAGAGCGAGAGACGGCGATCAAATCTATGGCCGTATCGTTCTATCATGAGTTACAAACGCCTCGGTGTGTCAGGTCGTGTAGGTACGGTTTAATGAAACCATAGATATCGTTACTATTTTTTATGAACGACCATGCATTAAAAAAAAGTTTAGGCGGGAATCATAAGAGATTTTTTCTTTTCAATTGTTATTCAATTTGCAAGAAAATATTTTGTTTTATTTCCTTGCATGTTTGGAGAAAAGTCCTATATGTGCCTCGGACGGAAATAGAATTTCGTGGATTCGTATGTAATTGTCGGCCTCAGCTTCGCTTCGTCCGACAAAAAATACTCATCCACGAAATTCGCTTTCCCGGCCTCTGCAATAATGTACTATTGTGTAACACCACAGAATAAATACTCAAGCAGAAATCTCTGTATGCTAAATCCAGTAGGTACGTCTCGTACAACGCTACCGGGCCAATCGTGTTAATTCGCGCCTAATAGGTACAGTCAAAGACAAAATAAGGTGTACAAATACAATAATTCAATTTTCAAAAATATGTCCCAGAGCACTCTAATTCTGTGTAATAAGAACGTCGTAACATATTTATGAGCGGATTCTTTCGATACTTATTTTTGCACTTGTCTGTACCCGATAATTGTGATTAATAAGAAATCAGTTAAAATGTAATTGATGCATTATTTAGGCGTAATTTAGGCAACATCGTCTGAACTTGTAGCGACGCGGCGGAAACGCGAAGTGACTCTTGTAACACTTAAAATAACCATATTAAATATCTACGACTTCTCGAGTAATAGTTAGATAGGTACCTACTTAATTATAGTAATTAAAGTCCTGACTCGCACGGTAGGTAAGATGTCTCATTGACATTAATTAGAAGGTACGTACGTGGGAATAAACGAGCTTCCAAAAGAGTTAAGTACAAACTTGTTATTTTTTACTACTTTGTTGATAGATTACAATGATTACGTTGATTAGAAAATTACTCAATTAAGTAGCGTTCGTGACAATCACTGTTTGTATGTAAATATTTTGAACGTGATTGCCATAAACAAAAAAAAAGAAACTAAGTAACTACTTGTGCTGTTTAATGGATAATTATGTTGCGTCACAAATAAATGTTTTTCTTTCTGCCAGTGAGATTTTGGGTACCAGAAACAGGAGCTTTTTAAAAATAAGTTCAAGTTTCAGTAGTCGTCCTAATTAGTTATAATATCACCTAGTGGTTAGGTATCTACGTATTTCAAATTTTCTGAAACTTCTAAAAACTTCATAGGGGACCTATTCTGAGTACCAAAACTTGACAGGCAATGGGAATGTACTTATTTTTACTGCATTGTAAAAAAAAAACACCCAAAAAAATATTGCCATAAGTAATTCATGTCGAGATTCTTCACTAAAAGACCACATGAAGAACATTATACGCACCTCGCCCGCCCAAAAACTTTAGCTGATTATGTAGACATCGTTAACCGAGAGTCAATGACACTATTGTGTCACTGGTATTATTTTTATAGCAGACGGCCTACAAATACCAGGTTTTACGGTTTAGAACTAGTTGTATTTTTTTTTTCATTATTATAGGCAAATACAATCTGATAATTAAACTGCCTCGTGTTTCCTACATTGTCATAAAGTAAAACCTGGTATATGACTTTTCGATTTGTCATCGTCGAGTCATATTTTTAATACAATGAAAAAACTGATCGTATAATATGTAATACATAATTCTTACTACATAAGTTAGACTGGTTAGTTATTATTTGGAAACATAACATTTAATAACAATAAATATTAAAGCCAACTGCGTACTGGTATAATTAGTCGTACCACTCGGTATCTTCACAATAACAAAGTTGCAATGTTTTTACTGTATTCCATTTGTTTAGACAGCGCTCCATGTACAAAGTATTGAATATAAATGAAAAGGTAATCCAACATTCATGTATTATGTATATTAGGTGCTATTAGATATTAATTTATCACACTAAACCAGTTTTGCATGTCAATTAAATCCGCGCAAACTAGGGTTGCCAGACGTACTGTAATATAAAGTATTGTAGGTTGTAGAGGTACAATCAAAGACAAAATAAGTTGTACACAAAATGTTCAAAAATATGTCCCAGTGCACTCTAATTCTGTGTAATAAGAACGTCGTAACTCGTAACATATTTATAAGCGGATTCTTTCGATACCTATTTTGTTGCACTGGACTGTACTGTATTTTACAATTATGTACCTACTTTTTGATTTACGAGACACATACATTACGCTAAAATACATTATTTCGAACAGGGATCAGATACCGGTATTTTCTCCATGCAAAAGAACGGTTTCGTGCTTCGGTATATAAATTATTTGTTGATGGAGTAGCTCAAAAATACGTAAATAATAATTACATAAAATATTGATTACTACACAAAAAGTGTAAAACATTTGTCTATTTCGAGGTTTTTCTATAAAACCGGTACCGATCCTTAATCGCGAACTTAATTGAAAACTTAAATAGTCAGTAATCTATCACCCTCCAGATTTTTTTCCTGTGTGTACTTTATTTTTTAATGCTTTTAACAAAAATATACTGTATATCTCAAAAAATATCTGGCAACCCTAGGGCAAACCCACGCAGCGGCGCCATGAAAAATGAAGAGCGGGCGACTACCGGCATTCGATTAGATTCTGTCACGGTCAATAGGGCCACGAATTCAAGCGTGGCCTCAGACTCAAGGCCAACTAAAGGGAACTCGGCCCTTCGCTTGGTGTGGCTGTAGTCAGGCGCGGATCCAGGGGGGGGGCAATGGGGGCACTTGCCCCCCCCTCACGCTGGACTTATGTATGGCTAGGTGGTGTTTGAAGTGTAAAATACTATCATATCATAGGGCAGTGCCCCCCCCTCAACGAAGTCCTGGATCCGCGCCTGGCTGTAGTCTATATTTTGTTTTTTTAGGAAGAAATATATTTAACCTCGTAGGAATGGATATAATGTAATGTTGTCAGCCTCTGTAGCCTAGTTGGTAGTGACCCTGCCTACGAAGCTGGAGGTTCCGGGTTCGAATCCTGGCGAGGGCATTATTTGTGTATTTATTTATCACAAATATTTGTTCCTTGGTCATGGCTGTCTATGTATTTAAGTATCTATATATTATATAAGGTCCTAATTTATTAGATGCAGATATTTTTACAGCTGGTAGTACCTGGTCTCTGGAGTACATTAAAGCGTGAAACATTATAGCTTTTACGATGTTTTTTTGGAGAAAACTGAAAAACAAATTTGCTACGTAAAACACCCTGTTTGTGTGATTATGATTATTAAATGAAAACTCATTGAACAGATTCTAGTACCTCTTTTACGTAGGTACCACTTCTGGAACTGGCCACTTCACGTCGATAAATAAAATACTTGATTGTCAATGTCATGTTATTTTCCGTTGGATTGGTCGTTTGATGACATGACAGACAGTGTTATTGTGACATGTGATAATGCACATGATGATTTTTTTTAAACGAAATTATAATTAATTTTTTTGTTAGGAAAATGAAATCAAAAATGTTATATGAAAAGATTTCTTAATTTATATTTAAAGTTAATTATTTTAATGTAAAGTATCATGTGTTAAAATATCTGCAACTTATAAATTAGGACCTTATATATATCGTCGACATCACAAGCCTTAATTGAGCTTACCGTGGGACTAGGTTGATTTGTGTAAGATGTCCCAAGATATTTATTTATTTAAATTAAAATGTACACTCCATACTAAAATTATATTTCACGCGGGTTACTCATGTTTTTAAGTCGAAAAATGCTCGACATGTTTCTCTCCGTACATGAGGAGCTTTTTCAAGAGCCAAACGCCATGGCTGCGCGACGAAATCGTTCAGTATTAATGAGTCTGTCGAGAGTTTTTTTGTTTAAAACGTGCACTGCCTCCATTAAAATATAAAAAAATCATAATCTTAATAAAGTCTTTCACTTTGATTGATTTTGCAAACAAACGAAATTCACCACTATTCCTTACTTACTAGGGTCAAAGAAAGATTAAAAAAAAATTGTATGGTGGGCCTTACGAGGAATTAGTTTTAAATGCGTTTGTACAGTCGCCATAAAATACATCGTCCGGAGTGTTCAAAAATATCTGAACACGCCTCTATCGTTATGGCAATAAAGTCGTGTTCAGATACCTATTTTTGAACGTCCCGAACGCTATATATATGCGACGGCGACTGTACTGTTTTGTTATATAAAAGTAGCTGAATTCATTAATATTTGAACATAATATCGTTGCTAATCATGAACAACGTTGTAATCCAAAATAATACGTGCATCTAATTTGAATTCTAGTATACTTCATTATTAGAATTTAAATTACGACACTGCAGCATCTATAAAAACAGCGTTATTCATGATAAGCGATATTATCATTGGCCGTGTGGTGACGGCAGTAAGAATACATTTGTCACCACCCCAACTCCTCCTGCGGGTGTCGTAAGAGTCGACTAAGGGATTGAAGTGTCACTGACTATTATTGGATAAAAGATGGATGATGGGCAGCAGCGTCATCGTAATGGACACATTACTGCGATCGCCAATCCGCTTGCCCAGCGTGGCGATTATGGGCATTTACCTTCTAATGCGTCTTTACACATAATTAATAGGAGAGGCCTACGTCCAGCAGTGGACTATCATAGGCTGATGAAGTGAAGTGAAGATATTATCATAATGTTTAGATATTTTTTTACCACCTTGTTCGCTTCGATATAGCAATCTGAGTCTGTAATCTGCAGGTGTTTACAAATTCAACATTATATTTCTGGGATTTGTGTAGAAAACAACTTATTTTCAACGGTTTACGGTTTATTTTGGACTATATTCATTAGCGGCTGTATCAATATTGGAGTGTCTGGAATTTGAGGTCGCCAGCTTATTGAATAGAAATCATTCGCATATTCATGTGAATTGCGTGAACTGTTGCTAAGTGTTTATCATTAACATTATAATTCAATTTAAAGACAAGTAAAAAATTTAAAACATAATAGTACATTACGACACAAGTGCAAAAAACATGAAATTGGAAACCAGTGGCGATGTTTTAAATCGACACGAGTTACGAACTTCCATTTTGCACTTCTCTTGTACGACGTTTTTTAGTACAGATGGCCCTTCGAAGTTTCGGACTTGACGTAAAATGAGCCACTTTTCGCACTAGCGCCTAAAAAGGCACCATCTGTACTAAAATAGTACATTACAACACAAGTGCAAAAAACATGAAATTCGAAACGAGTGGCGATGTTTTAAAACACGAGCGATAGGGAGTGTTTTAAATCGACACGAGTTACGAATTTCGTTTTTGCACGTGTTTCGTACGACGTTTTTTAGTGCAGATGGCCCTCCGAAGTTTTGGACCTGACGTAAAATGACACACTTCTCGCACTAGAGCCTAAAAAACGCACCATCTGTACTAAAAAAGACATTTCCTGATTTGGCAATATTCCTTGGTCGGGCGATAACGGAGACGTCACGTCACATATTTTCTGAAAATGTTCCGCTTAGGGTGAGATTTTACGTGACACGCATGTAGATAGATTATTTAAATCACCATATAGATAGATATATTATTTTAATATTATGTATAGCTTCAAGTTGTTTAGCTAAAAAATATTGGAAATTGAAAATATCTTATAGTTTGATTCCAGCTGAAACCTAAAACGCGACTATAAATTCTCTGGGATTTATAGTGTCCGTCGTAAAAATACGTCGTTATAGTTCTTGTCTGGCCGCTCTTAATCGTCTGTCGTAAATTTTACTTTATTCGCTCTACCAGAGTAGAAAACTGAAACAGTTTGATCAGTTAGGTAATTAGTTAGGTATCCCCCAAAGCAAATATTTATTCTCTAAACAAATGAAGTCACAAATGTAGACGCAGTATAAAGATGTAAATATTATAAATATTTTTTTTGTGGGTTATGAAGAATTGTGATTCAACTTCATTAATCCTTTCTAGAACTAGAGTAACCCGAAGGCACATCCCGAAGGATTACGTTAAATGATATCTTCTCTCTAGCTCATCTCATTTCAACTTATATTAAAGTATTATCCTCGTAAGTCCCAGTGTACTTACATAAATACAAATTAGTTAAGAGTTTTGTGCCTTTCGAATTTTGAACGAACGAAGTTTATGAATTTTATGATATAGTGACTCTATTCTTTTAACAATTACCTATCCTCTATAGGATAGGACACTACCACCGTCACCGTCAGCAGCGTCATCATAGTGGACACATTACTGCGATCACCAATCCGCTTGCCCAGCGTGGTGATTATGGGCATTTACCTCCCAATGCGTCTATACGCGTAGTTAGAATATTAGAATAGAATATTATTTATTTGGCGATTAAATAGGTACATTTACAAAGAAACCAATAAAAAGAAATAAACACACCAAAAAGGTTGCCACTCAGCATGTGTCATGGCTAGGTTGCCACGACGCTGATTTTCAGGGCAACCAAAACCAAAAAAAATAATAATAATAAACTTAAGACTATTCTTAAAACTAACAAGTGACACCGGTAACAGTACATGCATGAAAACATTATAATAATTTAGTAAATAGGAGAGACCTACGTCCAGCAGTGGACTATCATAGGCTGATGATGATATTTTTTGGGGTTTTATATATGGAAATCAGGAAACACTGAGTGTATTCCATGATCATTATCATCATAATCGAACGGTGCCCAACCAATTTGGATTCGGCCACTACGGACGATTGGTACACCTATGTAATAAAAAAAAATAAACAAATATGGCTGACTTTCCATAATATTTGACGACGTTGACACATATCGTGAAACACGTTCAAAGATATATTTTTACGTTAATACTAATAAATATCAATGTTCTTAACTAAAAATGTATGTGAACTCAAGGTTTAAGATTTTAAGTTCGTAATAAAACCTAGATTTTGTTCTAAATGTGCGTGATTAATGCAAGTTTTTAGGTTTGTTTACTTTTTTGTAGATTGTGCTGACTATTGGCATAGGTGAAAATTCTCAAACACTAATTATTTATTTTTATTTAATCATTGTTACATTTACGTTACATATAGTTAACTAAAAATAAGCGCCGAGAAACCCTAAACTCGGGTTTGTACCGACACCTCATTCGCAGAGTTCAGTTTCGGGAAATAATAAAATTTTACATGCAAGTTATCACTGAAAGTAGACAGTAAAAGTGAATTTTAAACAACTTATTTAACTTACAATATAAATTACGCTAGTAGGTACCTAGGTGCCAACAAACAAATAAGAAAGAACTCCTCGAAGCCTGCCGTGCATTCCTTACCTCCGAGTGCAAAGCAGGAAGGTCCCAAGCGGCATGTTATAATCTAAGCAGGCACTTAGATAAAGTTTGCCAATATAACGTATCAGTAACAAAACTTTTTGTTCCAGTTGTCGATGGAATTAGAAACCGAATGGCTTTCCAAGCAGTCGGTGTCTGGCGAGGCGGGGGCTCTGGCTGCCCTGATGCGGCAAGTGATGCAGGACATCAACAGCAGACGGATGTGCACACTCACTGGTGAGGGAGATAGTACTTAGTTGTATTTAAGACCGGGATTATGTTATATCCTTATGGCCCGGCCACGACACTGGTCTAAGACGACCAGCGGCGAGCGAATCCATGAATTGGAGCGGCCGATATCTCGCACGTATGGTTTTCCGCTAAGCCGGTCGCCTTAGACCAATGTCGTGGCCAGGCCATTATGGTCCTGCCGCGTGGTGACGGCAGAGTTTCTTACTGGTTCTTCTCTGGTTAGTAGTGTAGGGTTAGAACCGGTAGTATTTTTTTTCCTTGCTATTGTGGCAGACGATTCAAAAGTGCTTATTAATAGGCTTACTTGAATAAAGAATAGTTTGACTTTTGACTAGACTTTTGACGACTCTCCGCGATTGAAGTTTCACTGACCATTGATTTATTAAAGATTGATTTGACAGCAACATCATACGAGTATCAATCCGCTTGCCGGGCATGGTCATTATGGGCATTTACCTTCTAATGTACCTATCCATACGCGTAATAGTCAATAGGAGAGACCTACATCCAGCATTAGACTGAAATAGGCTGATAATGATTTATAAAGTCAGAATTGTTTAACTGTACTAAACGTTTTTAGATAATCCAAAACGGCAAAAATGTAAGATGGTCGTACTGTATTTATTACATTTTCCTTGGGACCAACTTGATAGACGAGAAAAAAAGTGCCTAGTCCCTTAATTTAAGGCTGGCAAACTCTCGAGATTTTTTTATGTAAACGCTTAATTTATTTCGATGTCTTCTGATTTTATATTCTGTTGATAGTTAGTGGTTGGTCCCAAGGAAAAAAATTCTGTGCATCGTTTCGCAATTAATTCAAAAATTCGAAATCTTTCATCGCGTTTTCTGATTCATGATCCCGAATCACACAGTATATTAGCTAATGCATCCTAATTCTACTCACCAGTCCACACGTGAAGCTTATCCTTTTTTGATATTTCTGGTATATAGGGCTCTAAAGGATAGGATCAAAAATTCAAGGGTTCGCCAAGCGGCGTTGGGACTCTGCCCTCGACCTATTTACGCATCGGATTTGCGCCATTTCGGGATATAAATGTCTTCCGTCCCGTTAACCGGCCAACCAGCAAAATACGTGATTGTGTTAGTATTCCGTTTGAATCTAAATTTACGTTAAAACAGAAATTACATCCACATAATTGCTATGATACACATTTTGATAATATTCAAACAGATTTTTACGGACAATTTAGCCGTGTGGTGACTGGTGACGGCAGTAAGAATACATTTATCACCACCCCAACTCCTGCGGGTGTCGTAAGAGTCGACTAAGGGATTGAAGTGTCACTTACCATTAGTGATTTCATAAAAGATTGATGATGGACAGCAGCGTCATCATAGTGGACACATTACTGCGATCGCCAATCCGCTTGCCCAGCGTGGTGATTATGGGCATTTACCTCCTAATGCGTCTATACGCATAGTTAATGGGAGAGGCCTACGTCCAGCAGTGGACTATCATAGGCTGATGATGATGATCCAAATACAAGTAATCCAACTCAGTGTAATAAGAAAAGAACTCGAAGAAGTATGAAATCAAATCAGAGTTGATGAATAGTTACCAAGCAACGTTTACTGTGATTCGCAATTGGATGAGTCTTATATTCAAAACAACTTTCCAAGGTACTTGAATTGGTTTCAGTCTGATCTGTAGCCCGTGGCAACGCAAATATGATAAACAGAATACAGATATCTTGGAAATATTTATCTACGATTTTAGCGCGTTTTATGCCGCGTGTTGCTGGCAATAAGAATATTTGTCACCACTCCAACTCTTTCCGTGGGTGTCGTAAGAAACGACTAAGGGATTGAAGTGTCATTGACCATTTATTGAAGATTGATGACGGGCAGCAGCGTTATCATAGTGGACAAACTACTGCGATCGCTTATGCTGCGGCCACAACATTGGTCTAAAGGCCCGGCCACGACATTGGTCTAAGGCGACCAGCGGCGAGCGAATCCATGAGTTGTTCCGGGATGCCGATATGGGTACTCCCTCGTATGGTTTTCCGCTAAGCCGGTCGCCTTAGACCAATGTCGTGGCCGAGCCATTACCCACTTGTCCAGCTTGGTGATTATGGGCATTACCCTCTAATGTGTCCATACGCATTATAGGAAAGGCCTTTGTCCGGCTGGGGACTAATAGGTTGATAATGAGATGTGATTTTAGCAAGTTTCTAACACCCACGCTAAACTTATGTGAATTATGAATATTGGATATTACTCCAAGTATTAACGATGTTGAATTCAGACCGTAAAGTGTATCTAAATGGAAACTACACCCACGAGTGATATGCTTGACTACTAATTGACACCCAATTCAGTTGTGATAAAACCTATAATGGCTTAACTCTATTACCAGTGCTATTTTATTCAGTCAAGAATTCACGGTTGACTCTCACACCGTTTGTTGCTAAGCGTAGTAAACCAATTGGCACGAAACGAATCAGATGAAAATAATTCTTATAAGAAAGAACATAAGGCGGATTTAACTGCAAAAGTAATGTTGTAGTTGGAAGCAACAATAGGCGTATGAAACGGTAATTGTAAGTTGTTATGTTAATTGACTATAAAAGCAAAAACAAGCAAATACCTAATCTCCGCTGGTGCGATTTCTTTCCGATTTATGTACAATAAATATGTTGTTTTTTTTAAATATTTTTTAATTATACGTTCTAGGATAATTATCAAACAGACTAGCATTGCAAATAGCTTAGCACCGTTATTGTCTAGGCAATTGATCAACTACAGGGTGACTTCAAATTGGCGATACAATACAGTGTGTGGCCTACAACCGGGGTGAAAATTTAAACGGTGCATTAATAAGCTGATCAACAATCATTTCCACATATTTTAATTAAAAAAAAAAAAAAAAAATTTTGTAATTTTTTGTTCATGTATTTTTCATTATTATGGGTTCATTTACTTGAATTAAAAGTTATCAATAACTTATCATTTTTGAATCATTGAAAAATGTACAATTTTTTTTTAAACCGTATCAAATTAGTGTAAAAATGCAAACAAAATTATTGTTATGACTTCCTACCTGGTATACTATCAAGATGTCTTGCGGCTGACAAGCTACGACATCGTGATGCCAAGATCCAGTACTAAAGGTCCATAGCTTTGAATGACAATATCTCCGAACTTAACCACTTTGAAACACCGGGACCTTTACAGGATTATTGCTGATAGTCTAAGGAGTCACTCATTTCATTTTTCTCCCGTGTTAAAGACCACACACTGTATAATAAAACATGAATCTATGAATGGTTTTGAACAACTTTTACTATGGAACCAAATATGAAAACTCAAGAAAAAACCGACACTTCCATAGAAATGTACTCGGATAGGTTGACCAAAATGTATGGAAGCGTCAATTTTTTTCTTGAATTTTCATATTTGGTCGCCTAGTAAAAGTTGTTCAAAAATTTTGTATCACCAATTTGAAGTCATCCTGTATAATGCAATGTTAGTTTTTCTATTCTAGCTTCTAGCACGAACCTGTCAATTAGATGACTGATAACGATATTAAAAAAATATACTTTTTACTGTTGTCTATGGTATTCCATTTGAACGCCTATCTAATTTTAGACTAGATTGATGTATCGTCGTCTGACAATTCACTATAAAAACTGTCACTGCTCTTAGCAACCGCGTATGTCAGTATAGTTTCAGAACTGAATTGAGAGCTTTACTTCATGTAGGTATTTGTTACTTAGTGAGTTTTGCTTGTCTAATAGATAGATAGATAGATAGATAGATAAATCTTTATTCATTCCCACAACATACATGGCTTAGATAAAAACAAACAAAATCACAATACAGGGTGAAACATGAGTTGTGAACAATAATACTTTTTTCTAACTCTATAAACAACTCGCTTGGCGTTCGGGAAGCTACGACACATATTTTCGTCCAATATTCCGCAGTGTTTGAAGACGAAGGTCTTTGATCAGTGTGTCTTGCCAGTGATGACATACGGTACTGAAACGTGGCCGCTTACAATGGGCCTCATAAGAAGGCTCAAAGTCACCCAAAGGGCAATGGAGAGGGCTATGTTAGGAGTCTCTCTGCGTGATCGGATTAAAAATGAGACCATCCGCAGCAGAACCAAAGTAACCGAAATAGCTCTCCGAATCGCTAAACTGAAGTGGCAGTGGGCGGGGCACATTGCGCGTAGAACCGATGGCCGTTGGGGCGGGAAGGTTCTTGAGTGGCGGCCACGTACCGGAAGGCGTAGCGTGGGTAGGCCCCCCACAAGGTGGACTGATGACCTGGTGAAGGTCGCAGGAGTCCGCTGGATGCGGGTGGCGCAGGACCGGTCATTGTGGCAATCTTTGGGGGAGGCCTATGTTCAGCAGTGGACGTCTTTCGGCTGATATGATATGATGATTACACGAAATTACAAAATTACCGTTATTAATTAATTCAATTTGAAGAAGTAATTTAAATTATTCCATTAAATTGTCTTAAAAATCAAACAATACAAAAAATAAACCCAAGAAAATACAAAATAAATAACTTGTAAATTTTTAAGTACGAGTAACTTGTGGGGCATTTAATTGTTAGTTGTTTATAGAGTTAGAAAAACGTATTACCGTTCACGACTCATGTTTCACCCTGTATACCTTCATCTGTCGGTAGCGTATCACACTAACGCAATTGTATAATTTTAAATTACGCGTTTAAATTATCGGTGTACATTTATTAAATTAAATTACATATAACCACAAAAACATCTGACAAGCGATCTATTCAATTACATACTCCAAATGTACAGTAACTCATTTAGATCTAAACTGAGATAGAAACAATCGCCTCATTTTCATTGCTGTAGCCTCGAAATTTACATACGAAACGACTATTAACTGGCCCGTTGGCTTTATTTAGATACAAACAGGAAAATTCACAATATCGTATAACAAATAGGATACCAATTTGAGATATTTAGGCATGTTCGTTAAAATATTGAGCAAATTAGTCACCTGATTCACAAATTACCTATATTACAGATATTCTACAGCGTGTGTATTTAATACGGGCGAATATTTTAGTGGCGATATCTAGGGAACCTGTGTACATATTTTTTTTTTCATACAAAATAGTCGAGGACGCTATGTATTGCATCCACTGGTAGCCATATCACTTAATGTAGACATAAGTATCTAAACGTCATACAAGTCAGTCATGTCAGTTGGCCGGCATACATTGCTGCTGGGTTGCACGTTAAAAATCATTACACTTCATTACAACAAAATTTAACGAAATGATTATCGTACACGACTCGTAGGATCAGTTATTATAGCTAAATTAATTATTCGCCCGTATCAAATACCCACGCTGTATGTTGTCCTTGAAGTATGAATACTGATTACTACAGACCATAAAATCAAGTTACGTATGTTTACTAAAGTGCGCTAAATATTAAAATATGATTTTACATTATGCTATTATAGAAAAAAATATCAGCGGCTATTTTTGAATTTATACCCCGGCCAATAAACGTCTAAATTCAAGGTAAGTTGAATTTATGGACCGCGAATCTAATTTGATCGTGACAAAATAACATCGTTTGTGTTCGCGAAAATTCATTACACGAAGTAAAATCGTGCAATTAAAATGAATACGTGATGTTATCTTCGTGATTTATGGATTATTGTAATTACTGATTTATCTATTTGAAAAACCAAAATATATTAGCAAAGAATGTCTTTGCAAATAAATATCTACACGAATTCATCTGTTTAATTACAACTAATATTACAATCGGAAGTCTCTTTCTAGTAACAGGGATAGAAAAGAGACTTCGGCTTGTAATATTACTTGTAATTTGTTAAACAAGTCGTAACTACATCATTATAATTATATTAGATAAATAAAATTATATTAAATTTGAACCAATAATTTTCTACCTACTACTGTAAAAAAATTATCTATTTTACTACAAAATGGACTATTAGTTAAAAGTTTGGAACAATACAAAAATATCAAAAGAGTTAGCGATAAAATATGCTAAATTATATCTTTAGTAATTGTTTCGCATTGCCGGTTGTTCCATAAGAAAAAAAATGTAAATTCATACCCCATGTAAAAGACGCACATACTGATTACGAATATTATTTGAATAAGTCATATAGTATAGTTTTGATTTTTATCAAAACGTTATGGTTGTTACGGCCCGCCACGGCCGACCACGGCCTTATTCCTTGATGACTTTAAAGTTTTATTAAATAACAAGTTATAAGCTCATCTGAAAATAAATAACACTAATCATAAAATATAGGGATAGCTAAAATCTATAGGGATCGTTATATGGCGTCGCGGCACGGCAAGGTGCCGCAAATACTGGCATCATTTCTTCCCAGTATCGCATTACTTATTCTTTGAGCAAGGAAGCTGTCAGCTCTATGATAACCACCAGCGAAGTGGAATTCGTGTACATAATTTTTGAACAATTTCACCGCGCTTGGACCCCACGGGCCAAGGGTCTCGACGCCAAAGAGTACAAAATTATATTCGGAATCGAAAATATATTTGGTTGTTTTCAATTTTTGGATCCTCTGTCACCGCGCCGACCTTGACAGATGTGCCATGGATTTTAGATCATGGAGTCTACATAGGTTTCAACCTTGTGGTGTGATTTTAGGGACAATAACGTCAGCTTTTTCTTTGGGATCAACCAATTAAATACCGATTGAAAACCTCGGGTGCTCATCAACATTATAATACCAGGGGTTTTCCCCGTCTCTCATGTGAGATGGCCATCATAACCATGAAATGAGCATCATGATCACTTTTTGCCATTTTATAAGACTCCAAAATCAGCACTACAGTAATGTCGTTCACCCGTCGTATATCTATTGACTCTATGAATTATAAACGGTGGTTTATTATATCTACATGTGTTAGACACAAGAGTTCATAAACAAGTGATAAGCGGTGATAATGGGCCAGACAGCTAAATAACATGCCTACTACATGATAACCGATGAGCCTAGCAACAGGCGACATTGATACTAGCACAATCACCAATAATAACTTAAAGAAACTCTTTATAAAGTAATAAATGTTTACGTCTTCTTTGGCCGTAAGTGGGATTTACTGGGGTAGCGAGAAAATCTCACTTTTAGGTCAAGGTCAGACGTAAAATTGTATACAATCCATGGCTTTACGAATTACCAGTCGTGGTTATCGCATGTTCGGCATATTTCAGCCTGCTTTATGCGACCACGGGTGTAACGTCATGCCCGAAACGTCAGGATAAAATTAAACGTAAGTTTACTCGATTAAGACCCTTTGTCGTTTAAATATATATTTCAGTTGTCACATCATTATGATGTGATCTTAATCAAAATTAGGATAAAAAATTGAAAATGTTTCTATTCCATAATCCATAATATAACATAATATTCTAACCCTTTGATGTGTAAGTAGTCTTACACGATAAGCATGGGATCCTGTCTACCATTTCGTTTCGAAATTAGTAAAATGTTACAATATTTGTACATTTGGGAACATATCCGTGGCAGAAGCAGTGTTCGTATGTGTATTACGTATACAAAAGCAATCGGAAAGACTATTCAGATTACTTTTTGTCGAACTCTGGACAGAAGAAAAAAAATCGTTATCATCATCATCATCATCAGCCCATAGTCGTCCACTGCTGGACATAGGCCTTCCCCAATTCGCGCCACCATACTCGGTCCTCAGCTCTCCGCATCCAACCACTTCCCGCCACTTTCTTTAGATCGTCGGTCCATCTGGCGGGAGGGCGGCCCACCGGGCGAGTCGTTCGCGGTCTCCACTCCAAGACTCGTCTGCTCCATCGGCCATCGGCTCTTCGACAAACATGTCCCGCCCACTGCCACAACAAAAATCGTTAACTTATTAGAAACTCAATACCTTGAGTATCCAATGACGCATAACCCGTGGGAATCGAATTGTATTGAATTTGCCGAGTTACTCGTGCAAAAGGACGATACAACAAAGGTACGGGTACGTGTCCATTGTATCGCCGTCCTGGGACCTTGTCGTATTCTCATATGTAGCGCGTGCAGCGCCCTACTACCGCGAAAATCGAAATTCGTAAATTTCGAGGATTTATCTCTCTCACTCTAATGACGCCTTCGTTTGAGTGACAGAGAAAAATCCTCGAAATTTACGAATTTCGATTTTCGCGGTAGTAGGCCCGTTATACGAAATACAGTATATTTTTATTGTATGAAGAAAAAAATAAAGACAAATAATATGTCGCATTAGTGAAACCGCGATTATATTATGTTATGTATACGGAGTGTATGTTTTTCACGAAACACATACGCCACAAATATAAACTAATCTTGCCCCCATCGCGCTTAAACTTAATCTCATCCGGTCCATATGATATGACAATAAAATTGTATAACAAACTACCAGTTTCATTCAGACAAGAAAGCAATACAACAAAATTCATTAATAGAGTAAAAAAGTTCCTCATCAGTAAGACATATTATACAATACAAGAATACATGGAAGATTCATTAGACAAATAAAATATATTAGATTACAAAATAGTACAACAATAAAATTATACACCAACCTAAACTATGCAATAACTTAGAATCATTATAAACACAAAAAATACATACAAAACAAAAAAATTTATAACAATAACATACTCGTAGTTCCAATATTTAATTAGTAGCCGCTTAAATTGTGCCGTAGATATCAGAATACCAATTTACTTTAATTATAAGCCTCCCTCTCTCGACAAAAAAATTGCCGTGCCCAACAGGGTTATAATGTCTCTGTAACTTACTGTGTAACACCTTGTAAACCACATTATAAGTGCAATAAAGATTGAGTATTGAGTATACGTAATTTTTGGTTTCATTTCCCCACCTCACCGCAACTTTTTACACTGTATAGGGCAAATTTTTTTTTATAAACTGCAGGCGGCCCAATAATCAACTGTCAGTTATTTTAATTCAAAGACAAAATAAGGGCACGGCAACGACATTGGTCTAAGACGACCAGAGGCGAGCGAATCCATGAGCTGGAGCGGGATGCCGATATGGGAACTCCCTCTCCCACGTATGGTTTTCCGCTAAGCCGGTCGCCTTAGACCAATGTCGTGGCCGCGACGCGACATGAGAGTCCGCCCGGATATCGTATCGTTCATATTTTACTATAATATATCGGTCGTATCTTACTTTCATCCGACATTGGCTTTGTTTGCAAAATACACGTAATTTCAAACAAAAACAAAGTCCTGTTTAAGGGTTAAGCTATTAGAACAACATCCCTTAATGGAAGCATTTCATACAATACAATGTAATGTACACTCACCATCAGATACATCGTAGCGTCTGAAGCGCTCAAAAATCACGCCTGTATTGGCGTAAGGGCTTGTCCATTAATCACGTCGTACTGTATAGGGGGAGGGGGGTCAACAAAAAAATCACCAATTATCACCATAGGGGAGGGGGGGGGTCATCGGACAAATCACGTGTAATTTTTTGTTACTCTTTGCTGAACAGCATATTATTTTTAATACACTTTAAAAAAATAACCAAATGTCCAATCCTGAACTGAGTTTCAAAACTTCACGCACATTTACCTCGTAGTTGTCATAAAAGTTTTTTCCCATACGTACGTCCAAGTACGTAAATTGATTATTACAAGGACTAATTAAGTTGGCAATAATTTACACGTCATATTGGCTAGGGGGGGGGGGTCTAAAATAGGCCAAAATCGTATGACGTGATTATTGGACAAGCCCTAACAATAGAGACATGTTCAGATATTTTTGAGCGCTTCAGACGCTATGATATATCTGATGGCGAATGAATGTGTAATCCACGTGCCCAAACATACGCTTATCTCAATGAGAGAGATTAGACACGGTATAAATAGGCGACAGGTTGTTTGGACGACGGATTAAAGTGAATGATTATGGACTCTGACAGCTAACCTTCATTTCGATAAAGTGATCTGTAGCCGTACCATCGGCCTTAGGGTAAAGACACATTTATCAGCATCGAATCGCATTTTGTAACACAAAAACGCAATATTGTATGAAGATGCGTCCGCATCAATTCTTCCGCATCGATTCACCTTCAGCATAAATGCGTATATGTAGCTATTCATTTAACATACTGAACAATGCTTATTCATGTTAAAACGTGAGAACGGCTGCTTAATAAGCCGTAAAAATCGATGCTTACGAATTAGAATGCTTGATTACGCGGAAGACAAAATGCTTTCGATTGATAACGGCTGCTTAAAGCGTGAGCCGGGAAGCCGCGAGTCAGAAAGGCTGCTTTGCTTACGCAAGGGATGCAAAGAGTGCGGGGTACCGGCGGTTGACGCGTCATTTTCGCAACGTATACATCTGTCTAAGTGCACTCTAGTTTGTTTACTTACTTCATTACTTCTATAATGCTATCACGATGACGTTTATGATCGTCCTATCCACAACGGTTTCAACTTGAACTGCGGCGTAACGTGTAACGTGTACGGCGTAATTCAATAGCATCCGCTAAAGTATGCGATTCCATGCTAAAGTAAAGCAGGTGCATGCTATTGGATACTTTAGCAGATAAAACGCCCGTTAGCTGTCTTTAGCACCCGAAAACATCAAACAGCATAACTTTGACTTCCGATGCGTATAGTGTGTCCAAAATCATCCAGCTATTTTTTTTTTCTGTTGGCACAACAAAGTGGCTCCACTCCACCTGCTATGCTATTCTCTTATTCACACATTCGACGCTGCGTTCGTCAACGAGCTCGACGTCGAGACAGCCTTGTCTAAAATCCTAGCTGTTTTACTTGACATTACGAATCGAGGCTGTGAGCGAGGTTGTGGGCGAGTTCGTCGCTGTTTTTCGTTAGAGAATACGAAGTTCGTACATTAAACGTCAAACTCTCGACGCTGTGTAGTTCCAGCTCACGCCGCATTCGTCGCCGAGCACTAGTGTCGTTTAAAGTACATTAGTGAATACCATTTTTAGGCTCGACGCTGCCGCATCAATCTTTTATCAAATAATGGTCAATGACACTTCAATCCCTTAGTCGACTCTTACGACACCCGCAGGAGGAGTTGGGGTGGTGACAAATGTATTTTTACTGCCGTCACCACACGGCTAAATCACTCTATTTGCATCAAAATCCGGTTGTGTAGTTTTAATAATAAAAGCAAGCATTTGTATTGCTATAAAGATATAGGTAGAAACAGATAGCGGTAAGCGGATTTCTTTAATACTATGTAGTGATGATGATGATACATAAGTAGATGATGCTGCCAAAATATATAACGGTGCCAAGAGCGAATTCGATTTGATTGAGAATAATT
This sequence comes from Thaumatotibia leucotreta, assembly GCA_025490895.1. NCBI lineage: Eukaryota > Metazoa > Arthropoda > Insecta > Lepidoptera > Tortricidae > Thaumatotibia > Thaumatotibia leucotreta. Next base: position 68,064 of record JALPQI010003029.1, read on the forward strand.
TACTTCAGTGTTGTTTTGACACCCAGCTCTTTTATTGAGGAACCGTTCTTTAAATAGCCAGTAATCATGTTGATATAAAACTCCACTGGGATTCTGTTGCCAATACTCATAAAACAGCGTAATTGATTTTAGTTTTTGATGTCATCCATTTTATTTTTAATCGTCGCAAATATAGGTCAAGTCGGAGCTTATTTTACAATTTTGTAACTTTGTATACATATACATACAATTAATACAATTTCGAAAATGCAATGTAATATTATCATGAATCTGGTCTGATTGATTAAATCAGAAGATAGCCACAGAATTGGGAACGAAATTACGTAACTCTATTAAGTTTAGGCTCGTGTTTACGAAACTATATAAAATTATAAATATTCGATGATCAAGATCACCAACGTCCGTAAAAAAACACATCAAAATATTTTGTTAATAAATCATTTGATTTGAATTTTCACAATTACTTCCAAAAAATTAAATTACTTCGTAAAATTACTGTAAAAAATAAGTACTTGTAGTAGCCGATAAAAGCTTGTACCAAAAAAACTTTTTACAAACTTTTAACGTTTTACCCGTTTATTCTTAAACGTTAGGAGACTATCTTAGCAAGCCGATAAGTATTGTTTGTCCCTTTTGGCCTTATCAATGTATCTATAAGACCGAAAGGGACACACAATACTTATCTGTTCTCACTAAAACAATATTCGTACGTACATAGAAATTGGTTTTCGTATAGGCAACTGGGCCGAATTTTTGCATAGTAAATAATATATCAAGTCTTTCAGTTGCCTGTTTCACTTACCCAATTTTACCATTATAATAAATGAAAGCCGCTAGGGATTTTGTGTTGTCGTCACAATGTCAAGGTCCGTAATGGTACCTATATACACATACCTTTATACTTTATTAAATGAATGGAATAACCACTTAACCAGTTAGGTAATTATTTTATTATTGCGTCGTTATTATGAATTCCATTGAAATATAATTGATTGGTGGCAGTTCTCGCGTAGCGGCGAGCTTAGTGCTTGAAAAGAGATATCTAGGCTCTACGAAATATGTTGTTCGTAGTGGCTTGACTAATTATACGTAAGATTAAACGTTACATAATAATTTAGTGGTAATATGTCTCAAGATATACTATGGTCAACCGGCTTGTCAGTAGAAAAAAAGCGGCAACTTCTAATTTTCTGTAGGCTGCCAACTCTTCGAGTTTGCCTGATCGGAAAGTTAAATTTTCTTACTTAGAGACGGGTTGAAAGTAATCTAAAGTTTTCGGTCTCCTGTGGTATCTTTGAGTCTCTTTGACATCTCTTTAAAGATACTCAAAGCGCCAGAGCCCCACGAATCCAGGGTTTCGACGCCGAAAGGGATAAAATTATAGTCAGCGCCGATACCACTATATTTACTCTTTAGTCTTTTATGTCATGAACCAAAAACATGTAATATTCTAGCTAGCTCATTTATTAATCCTGGGGTTCTTCAAAAGAGGAGTGTACAAGTTTTTATTGGGTCGGCAACGCGCATGTGACACCCCTGGGGTTGCAGGCGCCCATAGGCTACTGTGACTGCTTTCCATCAGGCGGGCCGTATGCTTGTTTGCCACCGACGTGGTATAAAAAAAAAAGTAATGTCAAGAACCGTTCTATGGCTGGAGCTTATTTTCAGATTTCGTAGTGCTAAATAGTAGAGGTCCAAATGGCAAAAAATGTGCGCTGTGAGTTACAGTTTTGTAATTTTTACCAGAGCTAGAGGGTGTAAAAATAAATATTTTTAGATGTGGAGGGAAAACCAATTCCCCCCCTGAACGAGGGGGGAGGGGGGTGAATGTGCAAACGGAAGGGTTATGTTTCAAATTTTTTCGTATAATATTTAGGCCTACTATTCATTGTTTGGTATCATTTTCATATAAAACAGACACGGGGAATTCATTTTTGATAATAATCATGAGGATTTTCATATATAAAAAAATAATTATAAGTATAAAGGTAAAATAATCACCGTTGTTATTTTGATTGTTGCGTTATATAAGTATTACCAAATAAATATATGAAAATAAAAAAAATACTACAAGATAGCATATTTATTGTAGTTTTTAAAAATATATACTTTTTGGAACGTTCCATGCAAAAATAAGTTGTAAAAAAATTTTACCTGTCGCGTACCTCGAATAAAAAAGGGACGTTGCTTTGACTAATTGTTGACAATACGTTTCTACTGCGGGAATTTAGCGATTTTGCGTAAACAAAATACTCCATAATGTCTGTTAGGGCAAATTGCATCAACCTGGGTTAACCAAGCAACCCGGATTAAACGTCTATTTCACACGGAATTTGATAATTGATAAATTTCTTATGAAGTAAGTGACTGACCCGGCACTATAATATAGAGGATATCCGAGACATCAGCCTATGTGATATTAGAATGGCTCTTGAACAGCTCAAAAATAACAGGGCGTCTGGGGAAGACGGAATTATAGCTGAGCATCTGAAGCCAGGTGGTAAACCAATCCTTATGGCCCTTCAGAAGTTGTTCAACTCCGGAAGGGAGAACGCCTTAGGCATGGAACAGAAGAGTGATGGTACTGTTCTTGAAAAAAGGTGACAACGCCTTATTGAATAACTAGCGATCCATCTCACTTCCGAGCCATATTTATAAGATGTTTTCAAGAGTCATTATAAATCGTCTTGCACGCAGGCTTGATGACTTCCAGCCTCCCGAACAAGCCGGTTTCCGAATTGGCGTTTCGTAAATGTTATACAGAAGACCGAGGAATAGGTATAACCTGCCCCTCTGTTTAGCGTTTAGCGTTTGTGGACTACGATAAGGGGGGTTTCCATGACGTACCTACTAATGCGGTTTAATTTAGGTCGAGAGAAAGGGACAAGGCTATACGAGTCGTGTATCACTGCCCCTTTCCCAGAACCTAAACTGAATCGCATTAGTACGTCATGGCAACCCCCAAGGCCTTCGATTTGATCAAAACTCTGGGCAGTACTACAGTCTCTTTAACGGTACCAAGTAGACTACCGCTATGTCGACATGTTGAGGTGTTTGTACGAAAGCGCCACTATGTCAATCCGACTCCAAGACCAGAGCTTGAAGCATATTATGGACTTAATGTCTGAAATAAATCGTTATTATTATTATTATTATATTATACTGCAGCGGGGAGTCAGGCAAGGAGGTGTCATCTCCCCTAATCTGATTACCGCTGCACTGGAAGATGTCTTTAAGACTGGACTGGAAAAGGTGAGTATCAACATAAACAGCGAGTACCTCACTCACCTTCGATTCGCTGATGATATGGTGGTCTTGGCTGAGACCTTGGAAGATTTCAGTACGATGCTCGCTGACCTCATCAGTAGTGCCTTCGAGCGAGTTCGTCTTAGGATGAACATGGATAAGACGAAAACTCCCGTTACAATCGGAGACTAAACCCGAAGGTGTAGACGACTATAATATACCTAGGATAAGCTACCCAGTTAGGTAGGTCCAACTTTGAGTAAGAGGTCAATCATCGAATCCGACTAGGTTGGGCAGCGTTTGGGAAGCTACGACACATCTTTTCGTCCAATATTTCGCAGTTCTTGAAGACAAAAGTATTTGATCAGTGTGGCAACAGTGGCAACACACACTGATCAAAGATTTAAAAGAGTGATGACATACGGTACTGAAACATTGTCGCTTAGAATGGGCCTCATAAGAAAGCTTAAAGTCACCCACAGGGCAATGGAGAGGGCTATGGCGGGAGTCTCTCTGCGAGGCCGTATTAGAAATGAGATGATCCGCAGCAGAACCAAAGTATAGCTCCATAGCTCTCCGAATCACTAAACTAAAGTGGCAGTGGGCGGGGCACATTGCACGTAGAACCGATGGCCAATGCGGCGGCCTCGCAGGTGGAAGGCACAGCGTGGGTAGGCCCCCCCACAAGGTGGACAGTGAAGGTCTCAGGAGTCCGCTGGATGCGAGTGGCGCAGGATCGGTCATTGTGGCAATCTTTGGGGGAGGCCTATGTTCAGCCGTGGACGTCTTTCGGCTGATATGGTAATAATGATGATTTATGAAGTAAATGTTTAACAATTGATTGTCAAATTCCAAATGAAATAAACTTTTA